>CAIGRP010013520.1:0-15818 GCA_903798385.1 Fraxinus cuspidata
CGGTAACATAAAAGTCTTTTCTACGAAGATTATTCATCGTTAATGTCTGTCCCCTAACAATCGTCCACAGTAAAAAAGTAACCCGTGGAGGCAATTTACATTGCCACACCATCTTCCAAGGGAATGAACTCTCCACATATTCCAAAAGAGATCTAAAATAAGAGCAAACTAAAAAAACATTATTCCGTGCCAACCTCCATCGACTATGTTCATCCTCTCCAACTCGAATTTTCACTTCATACAAATAGGTTAAAAACAGTGCATAATCATCCAATCCCCAATCCTGCAAACACATCTGAAAGATAATATTTCAACTGTAACTCCTATTATGGATGGCTAAAACGTCTTTCACCATAGCAGAAGACACCATAGTAGTGCGATGCAAAGAAGGAAACCCCACCTTGTTCTTAGTTAGGGGAATGGAGTTGTACTTAGTTAGGGGAATGGAGTTTCTCATTGACTCGCTGCCTTTGCTGTGCTCAGTTTTGATGATTGTTATTGAACTGATTGTTTCCCAATTTCGGTTGCATACGCGGTTCGTGGTGATATGAATTAGTGAATTACTTTATTTCAAAAAAAAAAAAATTGTGCATTGGCTATACTGTTGACCTTTTCTTGTTGTTTGATATTCCTAAATCAACAATGATGTCTTTCGGGGGCGTGTGGTGGGTGGATGGTTACTTATCAGCATGTGCTGAAGCGTAATATAATTCTGGGCCTTCAGACTTTTAGTTGACATGGTTCTCACCTAACGAGGAAAACATACTATAATGAGATGATCAAACATGTCTTTCTAAATAGAAATGATATTAAGCACCTGGATTCCTGACAGCACAGACCAGGACTATTCTATTATCCAGTCTTCTGGCATGTGGGACACCAACCAGTACGTCCAGCTTCTTTATGTGGAAACATATTTCCATTTGATTGAGCTTTTAAACCAATAAACTTATAATTTAATTTGAATAAGTGCTTTTATAAGTGAACCTTTTATATGATCTTTTTACTAATTAACAATATCAATCTCCTTCTATTGTATCATATTGCCAATTGTAGGCTTTTAAAATCTGAACTGTTCTTGTCATTAACTTTCTATCAATTATAGCCATTTTCTCATATTGGTGTTATCCACTAGATTGAGCTTAGACTTAGAGGTTTTGTGCTTTAATGGGTAGTAATCCATTTTTTCTTTTGTTATGTTGAAACAATTTTTTTGTGACTTAGCTATTCAGTGGCCTCAGCACTAATGTCACTAAACCTCCTGAACCCCCTTCCATTTCTTTAATTGTGTTGGACAAATCATAATGGAATGATGCATGCTCAGGCTTTCTTTGCATTATCTGAACAACAGGTGCAATATCCAGGATTAGACTATCAGATGAAATTTGACATTGCAACCATGGATTTCCTCTCCAAGTCAGTTGCATGGGTAAGAATTAAAGGTTTCATTTACTTAAAATGTCAATTGCCCATCTCTAACTTGTTCTTTTGTTTTGTAATATGTAATTTATCATGAACCATGCCTCTCAAATTTGTCCTTTCTTTTTTTCTTTTTTGAAATTGGCATGTAATTGATTGCCAAACTTAATTTGAACACGAGTACTAAAATACTTTTTGGTTTTTGAAGCATATTCAAAGGTCGGGAAATAATTCTTCTGCAAAAATTGCCAATAAAGCGAATAATCAATGATATATTGCTATCTGATTCACTGTTTTCATTCCTCTATTTTCCCTCTGCCTTAAGCTTATAGGCTACATTGCTTGTTATGAAATCTACCACGCATTGACATGGAATTTGTAAATAAAAGTGATAGACGATAATTATCAAAAGCTTCAAATTAGATGTAGCTGGCAATTAGCTAGTCAGGACAAAAAATTGCACAGTTAGAAATCAGCACATGTTCCTGATATGTGCACTCTATTTAAGATTATTTAACACGTTCTCAAAGGTAAGCTGGTGGATAATGGGTAGCTCAAAGTTTCAAACATGTGAATTTCAATTAAAATCTATTTTTTTTCTTTTGGTTCATTAGTGTCTTATCACCTACATCAAATTATTGATAAAAAAATGTATGTACCAAGAATATTGTGAAAACATGAATCAACTTTGGAAAATCTTTGTTTGATATGGCACTTGTTCAGTTCTTTCATTTGCGCTGTAGGAGTGTAGAGCAGTAATATTTTTGTTAGAAAAATTCATGACAATATTCTTGTCCCCTCCCTTCACCAGGTGTACTTCAATCATTGACCAGTTAAAAATGGACCAATACTCTTTTGTTCTGCCTAATTTTGTTCGAAATTGTGCAAGTTCAGAGGTAACCTGTCATGCATCTGGTGGGAGTAAAGAGGAAAAACCTCAGTGCTCAAGAAAATGCAACACCATCCGATTAATTTAGACACACCATCACTAGTGACCACAGTCACATGCCTACATCTTTGATTCCTTCACATGCATACGAGCTTCGATAACCAGCACTGATTGCAAATGAGTGTACTCCCACCTGTGGCACAGTCATCATCAGTTCCCAAGTCCATTTTGTCTCACTCATAAAAGCCTCAAGTTCCAAACCATAGAACACTAAATCTTTCAATAGTTATTGTGTTTTATCCATCAGGGTCCAAATAAAAGTCATCTGCAAAAAGTAAAACTTTTCAACTAAATAAAATATGGAATCCTTTTACTTATTGATCACTAATTTCTGTGCTGGCTCCTACAACCATGGCCACTGTCGTTGTTGGCCAACTCCTCCATTAATAATAATCAACATTCATGTTTCGGTATAATCTAGTTTCTTTTACTGATGATATTTGAGAAAGCAACTATGTTGGGCATTCAGAAGTCACATGTTCATACTGTTGCTTAAACTCCAGTAGAATTAGATGAAGGGGCATGTCAAGCACCCTCTTTAGGTTGATTGGTTCTCTTCTAATAATGCATAATGCATGGAGATGTCCAAAGTTATAGTGACAATAATCTACTGTACCATAATGTAATATTCCAAGTTGTTTGGCTCCTTCCCTAATATGGCTTCAGGCTTGAAAGGTTTCGTGTTGCTTCTTTTCCCAGTTTTTTCCTGAATATAGGTTCGATTGGATGGTGTCAGAATTTGCAAAATCTATTGCTTCTGAACTTGGTGAGTTATATCGTGACACTGGATGCTAGATTTAGATATCTGGAAATTGTTTCATTTCTATGTTGTTTGCTGGAATAATATATTGTTGTGTGAGAAATCATTTGCAATCTTATAGGAAATATGTAGTCTTTTTTGGTTTTTCTTGTGATGTGCACAAATCTAGTTTTCTAAGTTGAAGTCCTAGAGAGATCGTAAGGTTACTTGTTAAGTTTGAGGAGACAGAAATCAAAAGTTGGTTGTTTACACAAATTATGGTTTTATTGAGTTAAGTTTAACCTGTTTCCATCCGTACATTGGATCTTATGTGATCTGCATCCTGCTTCCCCCTTCTGCAGATATTGACCTTCCACTATGGCCAGGAAACTTACAGGATAGGACTATCAGAATGAAGTGTCACATACCTTTCTTATAGAGACTAAAAGCATGTTTAAGAAGTGTTTAACGGTTTAAATTATTAATAGATAGAAACAAGTGATAAATAAGTGTGTATTACATTTTTATCCCTCGAAATGTATGGATAAAAAGTGGCTTGAGTGTTTATAAATAGTTTATAACATGAGCCAAATGTAGGCGAAGTCTGTTCCATAAACTTGGGTTTCATTTGGTGTTTTTTACAATAATGACATGCTGTTTATAACATGAGCCAAATGTAGGCGAAGTCTGTTCCATAAACTTGGGCTCCTCCTCTTCTCCTCCTCCTCCTCCTCTTCGTCTTCGTCTTCTTCCTCGTCGTCTTCGTCTTCGTCTTCTTCCTCTTCTTCTTCCTCTCCTCCTCTCCTTCTTCCCCTCCTTCTTCTTCTTTCGTCTTCGTCCTCTCCTTCTTCCTCTCCTTCTTCCCCTCCTCTTCCTCTTCTTCTTCCTCTCCTTCTTCCCCTCCTTCTTCCCCTCCTTCTTCTTCCTCTTCTTCCTCTTCTTCTGCTCCTCTCCTGCTCCTCCTGCTCCTCCTCCTCCTCCTCCTCGTCGTCGTCTTCTTCGTGCACTACTTTCTTCCATCTATAGGTATTTTTTGGTTTTTTTGTTTTTGATTATTGAGTTTGTACTGAAGTCATATTTTGCACTGCAGATTTTGATCAGCATATCATTCTTAAATTCAGAAAAAAAAAAAAAACAATAATAAGAAATTCATTTTAATTGCTTTATATTAATTTCTTAATTTGCTAGATCGTTTTGATATTTTTACTGCTGTACAGATTTCATTCAAGAAGCTAATAACTCAGAAAGAACTGCCAAAAATTTCAAGAACCACAGTGTGCTCAGGATCCCACGCGTTTTCTGGGTATGATATGATTTTCAGGTTTATAATTCATTGTTTTGTATCAGTTTTTAACAGAACATTGGTTTCCTCAAACATACTTCTTTTCTTAAGCTCACTACCATGATCACATCTCCAGGAATTCACAAGCAGCCAGGTTTTGACTATGCAATTTTGTGAAGGACAGAAGGTATGTGCTCTATCTAATATCGTCAAACTATGATTGCTCCAGTGGAGCCACAGATTTTTCTTTAAGTGGCCAAAAAGTTTTGAAGCAATATATCAATAATGAAAATATATGTATACATTACTACAATTATTGCCTATGCATTTTCATACTTACAAAACGTCATATAATTGCACAATTTCATCAAATATATCATTCTCAATATAGACAATCAAACTGTCATTCAACCACATATCTCCAATTCGATTGTGTAGTCTAGTCTTGACAATATTCAATGTAGAAAATACTCTCTATGTAGCAACTGGAAGAATTAATGTCAATGTCACAAGCCATACACTTAGTTTTTTTCTTCACAATGAACTTCTATGCGAGATCACTAAAGACTTGTATCATATTCACCAAGTCAAATTAATTTATTCTTGTCAAAAGGAGTGAATGAATCATTTGGACACAAAAATGCTACACAAAGACGTAAATCACCATTAATCATCTAATAAGAAATAAAAAAGCTACTCAAAGTCTTCATCAAATATCAAAAGGAAAAAAAATAAAAATAAAATCTTAATCAATACAATATCTATTATCAAAAATTTAATTACTGGCACTTTAAGAAAGATAGAGCAATGAGCTTGCATTTTGTAGAATCAATATTGAGAGAGATGTCAGTTATGCTAAATAAGTATAAATGTCCTTTTATTAGTGTGGTTATTTCTGTTCTTTTTTTCATTTTATTTTTTTAAGAAAAAACTCAAAACTTTTCGGAGGCCACTGCCCCCTCTTGCCCAAATGTGGCTCCACCCCTGGATTGTTCTTTACCTTACCTCACTATCCAAAATTCCTATGCATGTATATTAGAAGTATACACAATCTGACTCTTCCTCTTAGCAATATTTTACCTTGTCAAGCAGGGACAAAAGCTGTATGAAGGTTTTTCTTCTTTGGCATCATTAGCTGATTTATACATATCATTAGCCAAATCAAGTCAATCTATTGATTACACGATAGAAAACTTCATATTGCACACTGTTTCACTATATTTCAGAAATATCCTGCTTTCTGTAGTTTTTGGTTTAATGCTCTCAAGTATGCAACATTTTGTTGGCAAGGTTCAGCCACCATTCTATGTATAATATGTTAATGAATTAAAATCTCTATCACGTGTTTCACAACCATGAATAAATGGCATTAGAAGGTAAAGATAGTTATAAAGAATTGTAAAAATACACATATCACCAACAAATTATGAAATATTAAGTTTCTCGTCACTTAACAGACATTTCTAAACATAATTCATCTATACATAGAAGGCTTGTCCTTTCAATTGCTACACTTCCGTGTGAAACATGACAGTTCTTTAATTGGTCGCCTGTAACTGGCATCTGATCATCATGGTGTACGTTGCCCATTTTTTTACAAGAGTGATTACTTTTTGCGACTCACATCATCGTGGTCATTGAATCATCTATTTCAGGATTCTGCAATTAGCATGTGCAAGCATAGATTTACATTATGATATCAGGGAACGTGTGGTCATGACCATATAGTCCACTTGATAGTTCTTTCTATATGAAGAAACAAATTTTGCTTTAGTTTTGTGTCATAAACTTTCTTATATAGCTTTTACCACAAAAGAATGGAAATCTGGGATAAATTTCTTTCAACTGGATTTTAAGTTTGGTGAATCATCTATCAGTGTTTGTTTAGTTATGATTTCCTTGAGAGTCGCTTGAAACATTGAACGTTGTCTGGCGTAACCTTTTCTTTTCTTTTCTTTTTCGGTACATGCTAGTAAATTTTTACGCATAAATATTGATACTTTTGACATACACTCTAATGGTGATGATTTGCTTGACTTTAGGCTTTTGTGCTATTAAATGGAAATTCCTTAGCTTTCAGGTTGATGACTTGGATTATCTAAGGCAAATGGGAATTAGTCCACTTAAGGTTTGTTTATCTACTTGGAAACAGTGTAATTATTGTAAGTGATACGATACTATACATTTTGTAATTCTGGCTAAGATGGCACAATTTTGATTCTGTAAAATGGAGTAGATAGTTTAAACTCTTAAATCAAGAAATTGTTCCGCTACAGGATCATTTCTCATTATTCCTTTCTTCCGCTCTGCTTAGGTGGCAAAAGCCCTAGTGGAAGTCTTTGCTGAGATGATATTTGTCTATGGTTTCGTGCACGGGGATCCACATCCTGGTAATATATTAGTTTCTCCAGAGGGACCGGGTGGCTTTTCTTTAGGTATGATAGGTTGATACTTTAGTGTTATGTTCCTTTTTAATGGAGAAGAAAACATCTAATGTTTTTTCTTATTGCAATACGTAAATAAATGTAGTTCTTCTAGATCATGGGATCTATAGACAACTGGATGAAGGTTTCAGACAGTCCTATTGCCAACTCTGGAAGGCCATGGTTCTAATGGATTCAAAAAAAATACAGCAACTGGGTGAAAACTTTGGTGTTGGGAAGTACTCCAGATACTTCCCTGTCATATTCACAGGAAGAACAGTTAACAGGTGATTGTCTATCAGTGGCATGGTTATCGACTTGTGTATTTCTTTATTCACATAGGTTTAAGTCCATTACAAACCAAAATATAAGGGATTGTTTTCTTCGTGTTTTAGTTTTCAGTTTTGAGTTTTGAATTCATTTTGGATTTTGTGTTTTGAGTGTCCATTTTGAGATTGCTGAAAACGCATTCTTTTTGTCATTTTGAAAAATTGTTTTCAAAAATTAAAAAAATGAAGTTTTGGCATGGTTTTAACTAAAAACAGTCAAAACGACTTTTTTGACGTTTTCCGTTTTCTTTGTAAATTTTAAACTCATTTTTGGAAATTCGTTTCTGAAAATAGATAAGTAAACATGTTTTCAGTGTTTTTGAAAACTGAAAACTGAAAATGGTCTGAAAACAGCAAAGAGAACATGCCCTAAGTTTCCATGACATTCCCCTTTATTTCTTCCTCCTGTGGTATTTTGTACTCCATCCCAAGCTCATAATTGGGTTTTGTTGTTTATAATCCTATGGTCTGGACATATTCCTAATAACCAGTAATCAAGCCACTTCCCCTTGAATGCTGTTTTGAGATACTACTATCGGAATCTCTCTGTCTAGATCTGAAGCATAAAAAATGAAGATATAATGAATGTACAACAGAAATTTTATCACATTGGTAATAAGAGCCAGAAAGGAAGAAGAGGGAAGAAGCATGGAACTGAGGAACCAAGACCTCAATGATCTCAGATTGCTGGCTCAACCACTCCGTTTTCACCAGAAATTTTTTTCTTAGTGTTGAGAGAGTTGCAATCATTTTCTAGGTTTTCTACCTGGTCTTCAAGCTCCTAGTCAATCTTGGCTACTGATTCTTCTGTTTGAAATTATGGATCTGTATATTTATATTGTTGACAGGGGTAATTGATGACTCTTTGTTTGAAATGTTACTTTTGCTACTCCAGTTGCTGAAAAGGATTTTGACACCTGGAGTGTTGTCTAGAGAACCTATTAAAGTTTGTTATGACCTGAGCCAAAACCTTTGTATTCTTCGATTGTCATACTAGAATAATAATATTAGTTCCAGAGTTGATGACTCCAAAGTGCATTGGGAGCCTAGATACCATGGAAATAGAATGACCCTATGTAAGAAAAAATAAACCGTTATTTTTTGCTGAAAAACATATAGATATTTTCCTGGGGAATTACCTGCAGATTTTCCTCTATGACTGTATTGACTGGCCCGTGTCTTTGTTTAACCATTGAAATGGTTACATATGCTTGTAATAAAATAAGAAGGATAACATGGAAATTGAAAAGAGTGGCAGGTTTATTTTAGAATAGAATATTCTTAGTTGCCTAAAGAAGGAACTTAAATAATTCGTAAATGGAAGGGTCCAATAAGAATGAAAATGGGACTTGGAATATGTTGCAAGAACTATTGGAAGCTTCATTTGATTTATTACTGAACTACTGACAATTTTGTCAACTAATTTTTATAAGAAGTTGACACTGTAGCACCATAGAATATTTTTTCCTTTTACAATGCCAAATTTGCTGATATTTAGTGTATCTGGAACTAACGTCTAGTTTTATTCAAATGATTTATCAGTAAATCTGCACTTGGGAGAGGAATGTCACCTGAAGAGAAAAAATATCTCAAGCAGGAATTGAAGTCTCTAAAAATGGAGGACATATCTTCGTTTATGGAGTCATTGCCACCTGACTTTCTTACAGTATTACGAACTGAGTAAGAATGATTAGCTTTTCTCAACTTTTGTGAAAGAAATGCGACTTTGTTTTATTATTCCTTGTTTTCTTCTCTTCTATTCAGCGGACTGCTAAGGTCTTTGATCAGCAAGTTGGAAGCTCCTCTACGAGTACGGCTAATGGCTTATGCTAAATGTGCATTACGTGGCCTCTATTCACAGGCAAGTTCTGAATCAGGTAAAACATTGGTACCACAACACAATTTGAAATTAATTCTGTTCATAATATATCCATAAAATATTCAGGTAGGAGAATATGAATTTTTACTCTCATAATAATCTACAGTTTGCTTTATTTAAAGATTGTGTGTTTTGATTTAAGTTTTTAATTTACAGCTCTCTCTCAGGTTTTATATTAAGTTAATTGATAAATGAGCTGGTGTAAGATTATAATCTTTTACTTCCTTAAATATCTTCTTTCTTCTTTTTTTTTCCTTGTCATATTGATGAAACCAATTAATCAGTTGAGCTTGTGCATGCAAAAATTTCAAATTTTCAAGCTCTATTTATCTAAGCAACTTGCTTATCTCAATGTATTTAATTGTTCTATTAGTGAAGGAAAGAGCTGTAGACTAACTACTTTGATGTGCCAATCTGACCTGGACTCTGTTTCTAATTTCTCAAGTTTTAGGAATTAATCTTGTCTGCTTCAAGTTACTTTTTCTATTTTTTTTTCTTTTTACAATATATGTTTCAAAAGCCGCAGCATTTTTATATTTTGGTAAGCTGTTAACAGTCTCTCAGTCTTAACAACAGTCTCTCAGTCTTAACTGTCACCTGAACCTTCTTATTCCACCATGTTTCATTTTGGTAATTATCAACCTTAAATCCTAATCATGAAATCGTAGACAAAATTTTTAGTTACTCTTCTGTATTTTGAATGACTTTTCCAGAAGCATTTTTTCTCCAAAAATGATCATATTTTTGCTAAAGATTGTTTGAATCAACACATCCATGTCTTTCCAAAATCATTGTTTGTTGTATTGTTTGGCTAAGCTTTATAAAAAGTTACACAGTTTTAAGTAACTTTTTTCTCCAAACTTGTTTGAATTGCTTACTTTTGCTTGAAGTAAATCATTACTTTTTTGAAAGTAACTCTCACTTTGCTTTCAAAATAAGTAGTTTATTTCCACTGTGATCAGTAAAAAGTTATTTATTTTAAAAACTGACTTATTATGTTAACTTTTTAAGTCTAGACAAACGTGCATGTGGAGCATAAGTTCTAATAATTTTTTTCCTAAGAAAGTCTCATATTCTTGAGTTGTTTATCTTCTACAAGCTCGTATTATAAACTTAAATCAATGACTATTCATTTCACCTCTTCTATTCAAGGCTATGGGGTGGGTTCTCTGTTTACCCAACTTCATTAAACTTGGATCTCGGTACAATGCGCCATTAGTAGGGGTATTTCAACTTATCGCAATCCTCTAATTAATCTTGCGATCAACTATAGGTGGAGTTGTTAATTAATCATAAACTAAAAAACTAATTTTAAAAATCATACTTGAAATTAAGAGCACACAACTAATTTGCTTCTTTAGTGAGTTAATACTTATATAAAGGAAAAAGTGCTCTTTATCCTAAATTTACAAATAAATAGTCAGCCTGATATAGTCAACGGTACCTAAGAAGTATGGATACTTGTAAACTCGTTACATACCAGTATCGATATGTACCGAATATGTGTTTTTTACTTATTTTTTATTTTTATTTTTTTACAGTTCTGACACGTATCAGATATTTTATATTTTAAAATTATTTCTTATTCGTATCAGCTACGCTAAGACGTGATGAAGAATTTTATTAGTTTTAAACTCTTTTAAAATTCATTATTATATACAAAGTGTTTTTACATAAAAGATAACTATTATTTTTATCAATAACTTATTGAAAATGAATAATATTTTTTGAAAATACACCTAGAGTTTTAAATTAATTGACAACTAGAGTTTTTTATTCAAAATACACAATAGTACTAAAATTTTAAGATATGTAAAACCACGTTAATAGTTGACAAATATAATTTTATTATTAGAAATAGATAATAGTTTAATACATGTTAAACTGTGTTAATAAATTATACATTCAAATAATCAAACTCCAATATATATTTAATGAATTAGTTTTCATTCATAGAAATTTTTGTCTTTTATTATGAAAATTAAATCTTTATTTATAAGGAAAATTCAAAATGTGGGATATTGTCAGAGACTCATTTAATACTCTTGAAGGTGTTGGGCTGCTTGAAATTGCTAACTTGTTATTGGATGAATCAGAGTTGGATAATGTTATTTTTAATGATAATGAAGATGGTGATGTTTCAGAAAATGAAATTGGGACAATTCAGGATTAAGATAAAATACGTTACTATTTTATTTTATTTTTTATTAGAATGCTTCGGCGTGCCCATATTGTATCGTATTCGAATTACGTATCGAAATCCGTGCTTCTTAAAATGGTACAGTAGATAGGGATTTGTCACCCAAAAAATGGCCATACATGGATTTGGGAGGGTGTTTTGTACTGATTTTGACTAGGAGATTTTAATGGATTCTTTGATTCAAATATCACAGTGTCCAAATCTTGATGATATAGGGGAATTGAAATTTCTGCCTTACAACTTGTAGAATGATGTCCCTACCTGCATGTTGGACAGTTTTGGAAGTGTGCTTAACAGTGTACTAATCTCCCAATGCTTACTAGTTGCTCTGATGCCTCGACTTTCAGATTCTGTTGTAATTGTTGCGCTCTCCAGATTTGAGATGGGCATCAAATACATACAATTGAGGCTGCTGCTTGGTGAGAAAATTGACATCATTTTGCTTCCTAACTGGTTAAGTATTAACTGGAATATATAATGACTTGCACATTTCATTCTACAGAAATAATGGACTTGGTTTCTTATATGGATAGCATGAGACGCTCTTTGGAAACAAGGTTGGGACAAGTAGCATCATCAGCTGGCAATCTAATTAGGAATTCATTCCCTCTTTTCACAGCACCATAATAGCGTCTTCGTTGAAACAGTTATGTATTTGCTTCCCCAATAAGAATTTGGGAAATTTTATCCCTTAAGTGCAGATTACAACGCAGCAAGTGTTTGATGCAATGGAGCAGTTTTGAGGGGAAACAGTCCTCTGTGCCGTGTGTTTATTTATGGAATGCCTGAGGATGCTCAAGCATATATATTGTTGTATGCTTAGGGAAGCTGCAGGTTATAATACGATAAACATGAATGCTGTAAAGAAGGCTATTGAATTGACTGAACTATTAATAGATATATTTTCAGTTCTTGTGCCACCTTATCGACACCGTGTTCAAGATTCAAGAAATTAGCATTACAGGTCTTTTTCATGATCTGCTTCTGCTTTGCTCTAAGAGTGTCTGATAACCCATTTTCTCCTTGGAGCTATTCCCAGATCAAGTCATTTGCACTATGAACCCATTCTTCAAAGCATCTCAAGTGCATGCTCTGTTGCTGGATTGTTGAGTTAGGGCTCAAGAAACTGTTGTAATATAAGAAAAAAATAACAAAATCTAACAAGAACAATGAGTATTGAAGTTCACAAGAAATAAGAAGAAATCAGACAATGATTTAATGAAGTTCAATCTCTACATTCACATACAAACACCGACAAGTGAAAGAATTTACAACATCAATTCTCTCTGCATTTTTGAGTGCATGACTGGACATTGACTGCGAAATGTACATATTATCATTTGGTGAATGCAACTATACTTTCTAATTAACCTAGAAATGCAAGAAAAACTTGAGAAGCATCTAATGGATATGGTTGCAACCTGTTTATGCGACTTATAATGGATTGAAGCAATTTAGACAATGAAGCAATTTAGAAAATATATGTTTTCTTAAAAATGTATTTTTAAATAGTAGATTGTTGGAGAATGTGTGGTTGAAAAATAAGGAAAAATTTTGAGTTTGTTTGATATTCTTTTATTGAAGAATGTTTGGTTGTATGGAAGAGAGAAAAATGTATTTTGAAAAAAAAAAAAAAGAATCAAACAGCGGCATTATATATTCACGGTGGTTCGTTCATTTAATATGAAAAAGGACCCTCTTGACCTTGGACGGATGACGGATTACTTTATGGCTCTGAAGTATCACGTCTTATTGCAACATTTATATTATTATGTTTTGCTAATAGACAAGATTTAATATAAAATTTTGATTAAATTTGTTAGCAAAATATAATTTTCTCTAACATGTAGATGAAATAAACACATATAATTTGTTATCTCCAAGCAACTTGTTCGCTAAAATTATATACCGCAACTGTACGGATACGTTCAGGTAATAAAGTGGACTTGTGAGTCCGAATATCGATCCCACCTGAGTATTTTTTTAATTACACAATTGTTGACTTAATTTTAACAATTGAAAACAAACAATTTGATTTTATATGTGAGACGGAAATGAAAATAAATTTGAAGATCAATTAAAATAACAATTATGAAAGAGACGGAAATTTGGATTATAATTGAGTTGGAATTTACGATGTCACTTAACCGTCATTTTTTAAATATCGCAATAAAGCGGAAATGTAAATTACCAAGTTAAAATGTTAGATCCAATTTTCCAAGTTTAGTTAATTACCTCATTCGACCGAATTTAACCCTAGTTGATTGGTTTTACCCACTATATCTCTATGTTGATAAAAATCCAACCAACCACATTAAATCATAATGAAAATACTCAATCGGTCACCAGAGTTTGGAGTATATCTCTATCTCCTAAAACAAAGTAGGGCATTAATTATTTTGGTCAATAATACATAACAATCTCTCAATGATTGCACAAACCACTCAACAAATTCTATTTCATGACATATATGCAGAAAATATGAAATTGAGTGAATCCTTCCAAATTGTAGTCATCATTGAGAAACTCTCTCCTATATAGAGAGATTTCAAAAACTATCTCAAATACAAACGCAAGGAGATGAATTTGGAGGAATTAATAGTCTGTTTAAGGATTGATGACGACAATAGAAACATCGAAAGAGGATTTATTGTTCAATTTGGAGCAAATTTTGTTGAAATTGGATCGAAGGTCGTCAACAAGAAGTGTAAGATCTCCAGTAATGTACTAAGAAGAGACAACTCCATGAATGTCAAGAAGTTTAAAGGAAATTGTTACAATTGTGAGAAATCTGACATCGTTCAAATGAATATCGAAAGTCGAAGAAGACTGCATAAGTAAATGTAGTTGAAAGAGACCTTTTTTGAAGGAGTTCAAGAGATTAGTCTATCTACAGTTTTTTCTGAATGCAACATGGTTGGTAACTCAAGAGATTGGTGCATCGACACGGGTGCTACCCGCCATATTTGTGCAAATAAGACAACATTCTCAAACTATCATGAATTAAAAGGAGAACAACAGTTCATGGGAAACTCTGGAAGTTCGAAAGTTGAAGGACTTGGAAAGCTCACGTTGAAAATGACTTCTAGGAAAGAACTAGTCTCAATAATGTAATTCGTGCGTCAGACATTCACGAAAACCCGATTTCGGGGTCTCTACTTAGCAAGAAATGCTTTATACCTGTATTTGTATCGGACAAGTTCGTAATTACCAAAAATGATATTATGTTGGTAAATGTTATCTTAGTGAAGAGATATTTAAAATGAACGTCCTTACAATTGTACCAAAAGATATTATGAATATAAATTTTAATTTTGTTTATATGCTTGAGTTGTCTTGTTTATGACATAGTCGATAAGAACATGTTAATTACAAATCTATGTGCAAAAGTATGAATCAAAGTTTAATTCTAACGCTTAAAATTAATCATAATCATAAATGTGAAGTATGTATTAAAGTATAGTTGGCCAAAACACATTTTCATTGAACTCAAAAGAACACAACACTTTTAGGGTTAATACATAGCAATATATGTGATTTGAAATTCGTTCAAACTAAAGGTGGTAAAAATACTTTTTAACTTTCATTGGTAATTGTACAAAGTATTGCAATATCTTTCTGCTATGAAGTAAAGACTAAACCTTAGATGTATTCAAATATTATAAGACGAAAGTTGAGAATCAACTCAGTAAACGAATAAAAACTATTCGTAGTGATAGAAGTAGTGAATACAGGGCATCGTTTGACGAATATTTTTTCTATCATGGAATCATTTATCAAATAACAACACCTTACTCACGCCAATCAAATGGTGTTGATGAACATAATGTTGATAAGTTCGGGTCTACCCCAGAACTTGTGGGAGAATCTATTGTTTCGATAAATAGCATTTTTTATGAGATACTCCATAAGAAAATGGAAGAAACTACATATGAATTATGGAAAGATCACCCCCTTCTTACCAACACTTGAAAGTGTGGGTTTGTTTGACTAAGGTTAAAGTACCTAAGCCTAAACAAGTGAAAGTCGGTCTTAAAGCGATTGATTTTATATTTATTGGATACGCCAATAATATTAATGTATATCGTTTCCTTGTACATAAATCTGAAATTCAGGATGTACATGAAAGAATCATAATTGAATCAAGAAATTCATCATTCTTCGAGAATGTTTTTCCATGTAAAGGCAAGAAAAATGCAAGTTCAGATAAAACAACTTATGATGAGGAAGAACCAAGACGTAGTAAAGGGGCTAGAATATCTACTTCATTTCGCCCAAATGTTTTAACCTATATGGTAGAAAATTATCCAAAAGCTTTCGATGAATCAATGTTTATACCGAAAGCACCGTATTGAAAAGAAGCTGTCAATAGTGAGATAAATTCTATAATGCAAAATCATGTCAATTTGCAGAGAATACCTTTCTTGTATGTATTGCCTTTCAATTATAGAATATTACAAAGATATATAAGGAAAGATTTTATACTATACAATCAAGAAAATCCCTAATTCTATGCGAGTTATAAATGGAAACTATAATTAAATTAAATAGTGAATATCCTCTGATACCCCCCCCCCCCCCCCCTCAAATTGATGCGG
>CAIGRP010013531.1:0-76502 GCA_903798385.1 Fraxinus cuspidata
TAGCACAAATGTTACTTTCTGATTCTTCTTTATCTATTTTTGTATATAGTCCGATTTTAAATTTGCAAAGGGTGTTTGATATTTGGTAACTTAGCAAATTCAATGGTTGTGTGATAACAAGAGTATTAACCATTGAAAATGATAAAATGTTGGCTCTAGAAGGAGGAAGAGAAACAAATATAAAAAAAAGGAACTAAAAAGAAATTCGGACACCATGTGCGCACCAAGACGTCTCCTTGAGCACACGGATTTTAAATTCGCAAAGGGTGTTTGATATTTGGTAAATTAGCAAATTCAATAGTTGCGTGATAAAAAGAGTATTAATCATTCAAAACAATAAAATGTTGGCTCTAGAAGGATGAGATGAGGGAAAAAAAAAAAAGAAAAAAAGTATTCCGGACACCATGTGCACGGAGATGTCTCGGTGCGCCTTTGAGTGCGCACACAGATTTTTTATTATTATTTGTTATACAGCAACAATAACATTTTCAATAAAATTTCAACATATTTTGTCTCTCCTTTCTTTAAGAGAGAGCTCCGTGTACGCACCCATATTTATATATATATTTTCACAATAAGAATAACATTTTCAATAAAATTTCAACATTTTGAGATACATATTCTTTTGATCTCCGTGCGAACACGGATTTTTTTTTATACAGTAACAATAACATTTTTAATAAAATTTCAACTATTAATTTTGTACTTAATATAACGCATTTAGTTTTAGGTTAGGGAGTCCACCACCTTCCATACATGCAGAAATCTCCATTTATTTATTTTGTGAATTGTTGTGTAGAAAAAAAATGAACGAAAGAGAATTCAACACATTTAACACGCTAACGTCACTTTCAAAATAACCAATCCCTTGCATTGTATGGGGGCAAAGACTAGTAAAATATGATGTATTTATAAAGTATATATATATATATATATATATATATGGTGTACCCCAAAAAAAAAAGCGATTTCCTGTTGTGCATGCGTATAATTACTAAAATGCACATTGGTTGTGGTGCTTTTCTGATATTATTAGTTTCGTAACATTTATTTATATTTTTATAGCAATAAGTATCATTATAAAATATTTATCTAAGACGATATTAGATCTATAATTTAACGAATTATAAATACCATTAGTAGTTTAACATTTATTTTTATTTTTATAACAATAACAATTATAAAATATTTATCTAAGGCGATATTAAATTTATAATTTAGTGAATAATTAATTTTTTGAATAATTAATAATTCTCAATTTACTATCATATCCTTACTTTTCTTAAATAGTTTACAATGTATTTAGTTTCTAAAACTAACAATTGTACGTGTTTAACCAAATAAAACTCTCGAATCTACTTATTTTTCAAGAATAAATAAAATTCGTGAATCTATTTTTTTCGCAAGAATAAATAGCATCTTAAGCCATATATTTCAGAAAATTATTAATGTATATATTAAGTGGGATCTATATAAATTTTAATTCCGTATTAACTTATAAATTTATAGAATTATCATTTTATCAATTTGAGATGATCAAAAATATTATTTAATCGAGATTATTAATTTTTTTTGTCTTTATATATACTAATCAAGTTATTATTAAAAGTCGACCATATAACCATTTTATTATGTTTTTATTTTTTATTTGCAATTTATATAAAAGGGAACGTGCAATACATTTGAGAATATCACTTGGATACGAATGAATGAAATAATCGAATTATCTGTCTTTTAATTAGAGAAAATAAAAAGTCAATTAAAGAATGATTCACACATGGTAACGGTTGAATTTTAAATAAAAAAATATCATTTTTTCTCTAAAAAGGACTCGAATTCTGATCAATAATTCATTGAGATTTCACTCTTACTACTTTAACTAGATCCTGACCTCAAAAAGGATATAAATTTATCCTACATTTTCTTTTAAGAAAGTTAAATTGTTAATCATCTATTTTTTTCCAACCTTTAAAAGAGCATATTAAAGGATTATTCGACAAAAAAAATTGCTAAAATTTGATCAGTTAAAAACGAGAAAAAATCACTAAAATTTTATCAAATTTTTAACCGATCAAATTTCAATTTTAATACTATTTTAATTAGGATTCATAATTTTTATTAATATATATATTTTTAATAATTACCACGCAATTTATAACATTGAATAATTTGCGACGTAGAGATATTAATCTAAACATTTTAAAAAATAAGCCACAAAAATGACGATATTACTAGCCTGTGTGTACACCGAGACGATGAGCTGTTCAACAAACAGAGCGCGTTGTAATCTCTCAACCCAATAAAGCGCGTGGAGATCTTGCCTTATCAAAATGGGCCTCTATACAATCCCCTCTTAACAGGCTCTTGTTCTCTTCCTCGTAGGCTTTGCGTGTCAGCTGCCCAAAATTTCATCTCTTTGCCCTTCGCTGAAGCAATTGCTAAAATATATGTATGTAAATTGACAGATTATAGATTAATTTACAAAAGAAGAAAAGGAAAACCCAGTTGCTGAAATATTGGATTATCTTCCGGGTACGTATATCGCCCTGTTTCATTGCCTATTCAATCGCGAATTGCCTATAAATGGATGTATTAAGTAAATTGACGAAAGCCCAGTTACTGAATATCGGATTTTCAAGAAGGGATTTATGTAATTATCTCGGATTCAGCACAACATACTTACTGCATGTGAACGTATTAGATTGTGATTTGTTTTGTGTGATTATATTTGTCAGGAGGTGAAGATATAATTTGAGATATATTGAAGTATAGGGTATATATTCCCTGGATCGAGACAATATTTAGAATCGTGGGTTGCTGATTAGTCGTATCATTGGAGTGCGTTTGATCATTTTCCCCGTGATTTGTGAAAGAGCAGGGGCGTCGAGGAAATGTCTAGTTTTGTGGGAGTTATCGTGTCCGATCAATGGCTTCAGAGCCAGTTTACACAAGTCGAACTTCGGAGCCTCAAATCCAAAGTAACTTCCGTTTAACCATTTTTTTTTTGCTAATTTATTTTTTTTGGTACCATTGTTGAATTGTGCGATGAAATAAATTTGCTTTCACAATGATAAGTTTGGAACTTGTTTTTGGGCATTGTTGTGTACTGAACTGATGTTTCAAATGTGGGGTTCTCGTTATTGTTCTTGGCCTTGTTTTTTGTTTTTAGTTCATATCTATAAAGAATCAGAATGGCAAAGTTACAGTTGGGGATTTACCACTTTTGATGTCAAAACTAAAGGCTTTCAGTGACAAGCTCAACGAGGAGGAGATCAGGAGAGTGTTGGAAGAATCAAATTCTGATTTTACCAATGAGATTGATTTTGAAGGCTTTCTCAGGGTGAGTTTTCCTATATCCAGTGGATTATTGGCTAAACTCTGCTATCTATCTACATGAAAATAATGCATCTTCATGATTATTGTTATCGTAGAAGAGTGGTTCTAGCTGTAATATGACTATGGTGGAAAGGAATTATGAACAATGATGAAAATTTATATTAACTTGTACTAGGATTCTGATGGGCTTTTGCTAACAACTTTTTTTGGCACTTTGGATGAGCAGATGTATTTGGATTTACACAATCGAGCTACTGAGAAAGTGGGGAATTCAAAACTCTCGTCATCATTCCTTAAGGCCACTACAACCACTCTTCTTCACACTATCAATGACTCTGAGAAGGCATCATATGTTGCTCATATCAACAGCTACCTCAGAGATGACCCATTTTTGAAGCAGTTCCTTCCCATCGATCCATCTTCAAATGCTTTATTTGATCTTGCAAAAGATGGAGTCCTACTATGGTATTTAAGCACGGATGCTTCATGGTCCATTTTTACATGCATTGAATTTTTTTTTTATAAGTCTTGGCTTGATGTCCTGTGGCCTTATGCAGTAAGCTAATCAATGTTGCTGTACCGGGGACAATAGACGAGCGGGCTATCAACACCAAACGGGTACTCAATCCATGGGAAAGAAATGAGAATCATACACTTTGCCTTAACTCTGCAAAAGCTATTGGCTGTACAGTAGTCAATATTGGTACTCAAGACTTGATTGAAGGAAGAGTGAGTGGAACCAATTTGCTAATAAGCATGCATAATATGTATATTATTTGCCTGACAAATATTTATTAATCTTTCATCTTTACAGCCTCATTTGTTACTCGGGTTAATTTCTCAAATTATAAAGGTTAGTGCCCTTAGTCTTTATTACATTTTGTAGCTTCTCTATAGCAGAGAGAAGAAAAAGAGGTAGAAAGAGGAGTATTGCTTTGTATGTTGATGCACATTGTTAAGGAAGTTTAGTCTTACTGGTTGACCTTTTCTGATCCCTTAACTTCGGATTGCATTTGCTGGTGGCACTTCAGATTCAACTACTGGCTGATCTCAACCTCAGAAAGACACCCCAGCTGGTAGAACTGGTGGAAGACAACAATGTAATTAACAAGATATCCCTTCAAATCTCGATAAATTTTCAGTGTCAATTTTTTCCCTTACCAAAGGTGCAAGTTGGAATTCAGCCCAATACGTACAACTTATCAGGTTTCTGTATTATTTCCAGGATGTTGAGGAGCTTATGGGACTAGCTCCAGAGAAGGTCTTGCTTAAATGGATGAATTTCCATCTCAAGAAAGCAGGCTACGAGAAAAATGTAACGAATTTTTCTTCGGACGTGAAGGTACGTCTTTGTTTGGAACTTCGTGTTCTGCTTTTTTTTTGGGGTGGGGTGTCCAAGTGCAAGAATATCCTACATGTTTGATGTCTTTTGAGGACAAACGAAATTTTTGAGAGGGTTAGGAAGTTTTTCCGCTAGGTTTGTAGCTAGCAAGAACAAAAATTTGCAATCACTTTTCCAAGATTGAGGGTAAAAATTACTGTCTTGATTGGACATGAGGGTTAGTTTTTGGTTTGGAGAAAATATTTTGGGGCTGACATATAGCTTTTCAGTGCTGCTTTTCTTGAAAATGCATAATTGTGGGAGCATACTGCCCTTCTGCTTAGAATTCCAGTATCGCGAACAGATTATGTTCTTTTCATCTGTCATTGATAGCTATTATTATTTCTACATTCACATCACATGCTTATGTTCTTCAGGATGGAGAGGCTTATGCTTACCTGCTTAATGTACTTGCGCCGGAACACTGCAGCCCTGCCACCTTAGGTGCCAAAGATGCCACCGAAAGGGCTAATTTGATTCTTGATCATGCAGAGAGAATGGACTGCAAAAGGTATATATCTCCAAAGGATATAGTTGAAGGGTCGCCCAATTTAAATCTTGCATTTGTTGCGCAGATATTCCACCAGAGGTAAGAAATTAACTCTATTGATTATGGTATATTTTAGTTTTGAAAGCTATTTATTCTTTTACTGCCATGGCTACGTTTATTGGGCAATGAAATTATGCCTTCGTGGGACAGAAAAAAAACAATAATGAACTTTTATTACTGCCACTAAGTAATGAGTGTTTTTGCAGGTCATGTTCTCTCTGTCTATGCATGCCTACCTCTGAAACCCTTTAAAATGTTCAACCATTTTACTGTTACATTGCATTGCACATCTTACGTTAAAATTTCTTAGCTTGAAATTACTGCTGCTATTATTTTACAAATATTGTGGGATGAAGGTCATTAGCCATCAACATGATACTTAGTTCTAAAATATTATTTTGGAATGCTTAGTAAATTTTCAGGTAATCACGCCTAGAAACTATAAACAAGGCACTCATTGGTAGCTCTCACAATGAAAGAACCTCTACTGCAATTAAGTGCGTGTGTGGGTTATAATCCTTGTAAGGAGATTATAATGAGAGGAGTAATGGGTTACATGAAATGTGTGGATAATAAGTGGCAATAGTTGTAATTGTAGTCAAAATTGAAGTTTGACCAAAAATTGTAAGTAACTTGACAATGTTTCCCGTACATATTCTTAAGCTTATTTTAGAACCTTGAGTAGTAATATTGTTCAGAAAATCTTTCTGCTTTTCTTTAATTTGATCTTGCTCTCATATTTGTTACCAAGTGTCTGAAAAAGTTTTATGGAATTGTTTTTTTCTCAGGAATGGCTTGTCTACGGACAACAAAAATATCTCTTTCGCAGAGATGATGACAGATGACGAACTAATATCTAGAGAAGAGAGATGCTTTCGCTTATGGATCAATAGTCTGGGAATTGCCTCTTATGTCAATAACTTGTTTGAGGATGTTAGAAATGGGTGAGTTTTTCATCTATATGAAAATGTTGTATATTAACACGAAACAATGCAAAATTCTAGGATGCATCGACACCCTCTGGGCGCCAATGAGTTGGTGTCCGGCACGTCGAAATCACTAGGTGGCATGTATAAATTATTTTTTGGTTTTGTACAATTGGACTCGTCACTAAAACAAATTCTCACACTTCGGGAGATGCATAGTGTTAGTGTCCAACACGGCATCAAGAAACGTCAGGTGGCATACCTAAATTATATTTTGGATTACTACCGTTAGACATGTCAACACATTGCTCATATGTTGGGAGATACATTTCCGATACACAAGATACATTTTCGACACGTCGAAATTAACAAAAATATATTTACTTTAAAATATAAAAGATAAAGAATTAAAAGAGTAAAAAAAATTATTTAATTAGCATGTCGTGGACGTGTCATGTCGTACTATTTTGAAAATTGCTTGTTGGCATGATCGTTTCATGTCCTAAAATAAAGTCCGCGTTGATTTTCCTAGTTTTGAAGTTGTTTAGAGTAATTAGACCTACCATCTGTTTGGAGTTCACTCCTTCGGACATCAGAATTACCAGTTTCTTGAATATTGTAAACCTGTTACATCTTCAGGTGGATCCTTCTGGAAGTGCTGGATAAAGTTTCTCCAGGATCTGTCAACTGGAAGCAGGCAACCAAACCTCCTATAAGAATGCCATTCAGAAAAGTAGAGAATTGCAACCAAGTTGTTGGAATAGGGAAGCAGTTGAAGCTTTCCCTAGTTAACGTGGCTGGGAATGATTTTGTACAAGGGAATAAGAAACTCATACTTGGTAATGTGCTCACCTTGCTCTATTAAGAAAATGAACTTGTCATTTGGGCCTCTTTTAGTTTGAATTACACCAACTGTTCATGATTACTTGAATAACCAGTATGCAAAGTAAATAGGAAATAACAGCATTTATTTGGTGCTAAACAAACACACTACTGTAAAAGTGAAAGAAACCGATTTTTCTGACTAAATCAGCCAAAAAAGGTCCGAAACCAGATATGGCATAAATGGTACCCTGAGTACCTGATTTCATTTTTCTGTTACTCTTTATTGACTTTTGTTTTGATGCAGGATTTTAACGCTGCACGATTTATTTGTCTCCTGTATCATCCAATATATTGTTGTGCTAACTGAAAGAGAAAAAAGGATTAAAGATGTGTATGTGATAAGACAGACGGATTTCCAATTTAGAAGCCGGCCTAATAATTCACTTGGATGACTCAGATCTTTCTTTCCCTGTTCTGTAATTGGTCCATGGAATTGACTTCTTATTGGCCCCCGTTAAATGTAAACATGTAGCCTGCTGAGTCTAATTTGGAGTTTCATTTGTATAGTTGTGTCATCCCATTAAAAAGGGAAATACATATTGATTTTTCTTGAAGAAACATGAAATTTGAAATACTACTGACTGTGTGAGGTTAGTTCAGTCAAGTTCAACTTATCAACATTTTTATTAAATGACAAAAGTGGCCAAGCGTTTATGGCCTCAGTTGCAGAACTTTCTTACTGGAACTATAAAGCCCAATTGAAGTGTTCAGATGGGCAAATTTCTTTTTTCATGCTACAGATGATTGTATACAAATTCAATGACTTTTTGGCATGAAGGGATGAAAGATAGCTGATTTATATTTGAATGTGTTATGCCACAATACATGCTTGGGCATTCACCTTCTGCTTCTTTGCTTCATTAGGATGTGATTGATAGTTAGGAGTCCACTAGCATTAATTTATTCATATACTGCTAATATTTTTGTTTCATTGTTTCCTTTGGTTTCTGAACCTCATTTTTCTTCACTTCCTGAACTCATTTTGGGGTTTACCTGTTTCTATTATTATTATTATTTTTTTGGATTTCTTTTGGCATGTGATGAGGTTTAGACATATTCTTATTTTAACTTCCTAGACTGGTTTTAGCTTCTGATGAAATTAAAACCAAATATGAAACTGGATAATTTTATGTGTTAACCTCTGTTTTCTTTCAGCTTTCCTTTGGCAGCTAATGAGGTTCAATATGCTTCAACTCCTGAAGAACTTAAGATCCCGTTCCCAAGGAAAGGAGTTTTCTGACGCTGATATACTGACTTGGGCTAACAAGAAAGTGAAGCATTCAGGCAGAACATCTCAAATGGAAAGTTTTAAGGTTGAGATTGAACCCCTTTTTCTTGAAAAATTATCACCAGAAAACTTATCTCACAACACGTACTAATGTGTTTCAAGAAAGGACAGTTGCGTGATAAGCTATAATGGCTTGGTGATGATGTGTTTTTTGAATGTGTATGTAGGACAAGAACCTTTCAAGTGGATTATTCTTTCTTGAGCTTCTCAGTGCAGTTGAGCCACGAGTTGTTAATTGGAATCTCGTTACGAAGGGTGAAAGTGGTATGTTGCAACTGTAAATTTCTTGTGAAATAATGAATTTGGTAGTTGGACAGGCAAACTCTCAACTGCAGATCGTAATGAAAAACCCTGATTGATTGCTAAAAACTTCAATCTGAAATCTGAAGTGAATATGCAGGGGATGTAAGAACTATTATGGGTGGTCCTTACTTCTATAATAGTGTAAATGCCTTTGCTAGATTGTAGTACCAGAACTTTCTGGTAAGAAATTTTGTTACAGCCCAACATTATGCAGAACTGTAAGATCATTTCGAAAGCTTTGAACATATTCCAGGGTTCAACGTGACTATTGTAACTTCGACCAACACACAAAATGAGACTTTACCACTGTGGAGCAGCCTGGAAAATAGTAGTTTCATCGCACCTTTTTCTCCTTTCTCTGAACTAGATAGTTTCTCAAATGACAAGAAAATGAATTAGAGTGTTTTCAGTTTTCTGCAATTTTTTTATCATTCCTCAGTGGAATTAACCCAATATTAGTTAACACTTTACACTCAATTAACATCTTCAGTATGGAGAGTAATGTACTTTCTTTGGTGTTTCCTTGTTTTGTTTATTTTATTTTTACTTTTAAATTTAGTGTCAGCATCAACTATGTTTTGGAACTAACTCAAGCTGTATATTGGGAATTTGACTTGACTTTTTTAATTCTTGTGGCAGATGAGGAGAAGAAGCTGAATGCTACTTATATAATCAGTGTTGCCAGGAAGCTTGGCTGTTCCATCTTCTTGTTGCCTGAAGATATCACGGAGGTGAGAAATACAATTTCAGTCATCGGTCACATTTTCTCGCGGGTGATCAGATTTTTCGATTTCTTTCTTTATTTCAAAGTGAGCAGTCTGCTCCACAATAGTGTAGGGATACTTTAAAATGATTTAAGTGCTTGTTTTTGCCATTATATGTATCTGAAAACATCAGCAAACGGACAACACATTATACACAAAAGGTGGAAAACATTGTAGTCACTCAACCTATAGGGAAGTTTATCTATATTTATCAGATTTATTTCCTTGATAAGGAGTCTCCACGCCAGGTATTCCATCAGCAAAACTAGCAGATTTGATTGAGTAACCTCACTAAAACAAGCACTTTGGAATAAAAAAAGTTGGTTAACTTAAAGCATGCTTGGGAGTGCTTTTAAGTGATTATAAGTTGTGGGTCGTATGGAAATGTGTGGATACTTACTTAGTAGTTGCGTGTCATACTAAATGTGTGGATGAAAGAATATGTTTGACCAGCTTAAATTATAATTTGAGCTCTCGAAAACGCGCACTTGCATTGTATGTTGAGTGGCAAACCGTATTATAATTTAAGCTCTCGAAAATATGCACTTACATTGTATGTTGAGTGGAAAACAGTATTTTTACTTGATGCATGAATGATGCTTTACATGTAATTTCACAGGTTTCAGAAGCTGTTACAACATGCTGTTTTGCATTTATTCAGAAGTTTAAATCAGAAAATCTTTTATATCTTCATTTTGTGTGATCGTCGAAAGGTTTAGGGTCGTGTTTGAACTGTTTCTTCTGTTCATGTGGAGTTTAAAATAATATTGCATCCTGACATCACATTTGCTGATGTTATGTCAGGTAAACCAAAAGATGATCCTTACTCTTACCGCAAGTATAATGTATTGGAGTCTTCAGCAACCTGTGGATGAGCAGTTGTCCCCATCGCCTGCTGCTTCTAGTCGTGGTGCATCACCCGAACCTTCCATTGATGCCACCCCATCTCCTGCTGCAACTGCCTTTTCTGATGGATCACCTTCACCTTCAATTAATGGCACTCCATCCCTGGATTTTTCCACCACTCCCATTTCATCCCCTGGGCTTCCTCTTAATGGTTCTTTTGCCAATGATGCAACTGCTCCTCCCGAGGCATCCCCGTCACCATCCTTGAGTGGAGAAGAATATAGCTCGCTTGCGGCTGAAGTATCAAATATGACCATTGATGATGCAGACTCTGATTCTACAACCTCCGTTCCACTAGTAGACGATGCAGCCTCTGATACTGCTACATCTAGCCCACAAGTAGAAAAAGAGGATACACAATTACAAAGTGAGCTATAGTTGCAGGGAAAATGCATACAATAGGAATATGTTTTGTAGGTCAGTTTGATGGACTTTAAGCCCGTCTTTGTCAAATGTCGAGTTATACATACAGAGATGTGCTCCGAGGTACAAAAATGTTTTCTTTCAAGAAAATGATATTTTTTTTTTCACTTTCAATCATTTGCAAGTAAATTTGCATTTTTTATATATGAAATATTTATCATAAATATGTAACAAAAGCTAAATCACAAGTGTAAGATCTAGTGAAGTAGCCAAAATATTAACAGTTTGGTGGCAGAATTTACTGTGTACTGATATATAAAGATCTGTCTGATCATGTATCCTGAGTTTAATCCATCTTTTCTTGTGTTATTCTCTATATATAGAATTTGATGCATGAATTAAGAATTATAACACAGATGTTCCTTTTCCCTTATCTCTTCCATTGTACACGTGAACTTCAACTTCTCCTTCAAGCTCGAGATTTGAATTTCTTCACAGTAGTGACTAATTTAGTTTTATTGTTATTCCTAGCATCTATTGCTCAAGAAATGACCTTTATGTATCAACATTCTAAAAGTACTTGTCTACTTCAGAAACCTAACTTTCATGTTAAACTTTAAACTTGTGCCCTCAACACACTTTTGCAATTCAACCTATCCGAATATAAAATATAGTATATGATAGGTAGAAAACTCAATACTTATGATATGATTTATAGATTATATACCACTTTTTACTCCTATTTTCATTAAATTGGATAGAATCGGGTAATATTCATCAGGTCCAGGTTACGAGAAAAGCTTCAATAGATGGTTATATATAAACACGTGGTAAGATTGTTCATTCAAATCACAATATCTCGTACCTCAAACCATTCATAATGCAACATCCTGACATCTTACATCCATTTTATTTATTTCTTACCATTTCAGGTGTCGAGATATCGCATTTTCAATGACTTAATGTCTGAAGTATCATGATTTGCATGAATTGCCTAACGCGGATGCACGGAGTACCATCCATTGAAGTTTTTCTCCCTAAGGAACACCCCCAGCCCCACTAACCTCCATAACCCCTAATAAAACTCATACAAGCGAAGTAAGATATAAAAGAGAAATAATTGCCTCACCTATGTATACATACAATCTAAATTGTTTAAGTTTTCGAGAACGGATTATATAATTGTGGTCATAGAACTCGAGTACCAACTATGGTTCTTTTTAAAGACTAAAAATTAAATTGTTAGTTGAGTAATACGTCAAGGTAAATGCTACGATTTTCCTCCTCCATAAATATAATTATATTATTCTAATTTAAAAATGTTGATTTCCATTCAGTCAAATTCTAACATTAATCTAAATAACATATTTATAATTAGTATTCTTTATTATCCATGTAACAACCACTGTATCATTTATTATTTTTATTTATTAACTATTTATAAATTTGCCAAACACATACAAAAATTGCATGAAAATTACGAACAAAGAAAAAGGACAAAAATATAAAAAGGAAATTCCCAAATAAATCCAGAAAATAAATTCTGCGTACGCAAAAACAGAAGTACACTCCCAAATAAAATATATTAATATGAACCCTAACAGTCTTTTTTAATTTTTCCGTCTCTCTCTTTTTCTTTCAATCCACACAAAAGTATTTTGGGACACTGAAACTAGCGGCATTAATGGCTGCAATTGGCCTCACAAATCCATCTTCGGAGCTGACGTCATCTCTCCATTCAACGACATCCATTTCCATAGGCTTCTCCCTATTGAGGTCGAAAAATGCATGTAGTTGCGTCTCTTTCCCTACCACTGGCCGGAGTGGTCTATCCGGACGACGCCGTTTGGGGATTTGTAGCTCCTTCACTCAAATGGACTCCGCCAAGATTAAGGTCGTTGGCGTTGGTGGTGGTGGGAACAATGCCATTAATCGCATGATTGGCAGTGGCTTACAGGTTACCGTATCTTATTTTCTTTTCTTTTTTGTTGTTATAATGGTTATTTTTATTCGAATTGACATTTTTGTTGCCGTTAGCTTCTAAATAATGCTTAATTAAATGCTGACGTTGAATGTTGAGGTATTTTGTGTGGGATTCATCTATTCTTCGTGAATTTGTAAACGAACGAGATGCAAAAGGAACCCTGTTAATGCTTGTAAATGTTACAGCTTATCACACAAACTGGAGTGTGTACACACACACACACACACACGCACTCACGCACATAATGACTCTGTAATGAGCGTGATTTCATGGTAAAATTAATGCCAGGACAATAATTACCCCACTATGGTTATATGAACGATGCAGTTTGATTTGGCTTGGTTTTAGATATAAATATTAGAATACGTCGGATATTAATTTGTATTTACAGTCTTGATGCCTCTGGATTAGGTTGTCATGGTCACTAGCAGGTTGAGTTATAGTATCCCTATTTGGACGTGCTAATAAGTATTAACTTTTAGCTCCTTTAGCGTTTTCATTCTAAGAATGTCACCATATATTATATTTTTGTGTTATTCTGGAAGTTTAGCATCCTCTAAAATCTAATATCAATTGCTCTATGTCCATCTATATATGTAACCAAATCCTTCTTTAATCTAGTTTTTTAAAGATTTTTGTGCTCTATCTTCTTCATAGCAATTTGACAAAAGAACGAGAACTCTGAAGTGTTTAGAATTTGTGATTATGTTTGTACTTCAGACATCTTCCACAGCATGAAAATTGGAGCACCTTTTCTTTTATATTGGATAAATGTAAATTTCTGGTAACAATTTTTTCATTGCATGTTTCATGACAGGGTGTCGACTTCTACGCCATAAACACAGATGCTCAGGCACTGTTTCAATCTGCTGCTGAGAACCCTCTTCAGATAGGGGAGCTTTTGACGCGTGGACTTGGTTTGCAAACTCATTATATTTTCTGACATTATTATTTTGAAAACTCGAAGTTGAGATATATTACATAGTGCAATTGGAAATTAAATAAAATAAAATATTTTCTTATGAGATGCAAAGTACTCTACTTCTACCTTTCAAGATTGGTTTGATATTATTGCCACTTCAAGGCATTGAATGTGAATATGTTTCTACAATTAATTGTAAGAATTACAGTTCTAGAGATGCAGGTACTGGTGGGAACCCGCTTTTGGGGGAACAGGCTGCTGAGGAATCAAAGGAAGCAATTGCAAATGCTCTCAAGGGATCGGATATGGTGTTTATAACTGCAGGGATGGGTGGGGGTACAGGGTCTGGTGCAGCTCCTGTTGTTGCTCAAATATCGAAGGAAGCTGGCTATTTGACT
The DNA here is from genome assembly GCA_903798385.1 of Fraxinus cuspidata. Taxonomy (NCBI): domain Eukaryota; kingdom Viridiplantae; phylum Streptophyta; class Magnoliopsida; order Lamiales; family Oleaceae; genus Fraxinus; species Fraxinus cuspidata. The sequence goes on from CAIGRP010013531.1 coordinate 14,007, forward strand.
GTTGGTGTAGTTACCTACCCATTCAGCTTTGAAGGACGTAAAAGATCCTTGCAGGCAAGTGCCATTTCCAGTTTCTATGGAACAAGAAGTTTATCATTTATCTCAACCTAATGCTTGTGCAGTATGTGCTTCCTCCTGGATTATAGAAATAGTATTTTCTCATTAACCTGTACAACAATATTACCTGTTGAAAGGATACAAACGTACGTTAGGGGTGATGGCTGCTATCTACTGACAATGTAGATATCACGACATAATATGTTTTCTCATGCCCTGTGTAATGGCACTTGTAAATTTCTCTCTCTCTAAAATAATGATACAATCTTGAGATATTGGAAAATTTTTCACCAAATTCATTATCACACTAGAACACTTGAAAATGAAACTGATGTTGAAAATAGTATAGTTTTCAATTATCCTTGCATATCTCTTCCGCAAGTTCCAAAGTGGAAATATTTCGGGTATTTGGTGAAACGTCTGAATTTTGAATCATGCCTGTGCCCGAACGAAATGCTTTTGGACTGCTCTTTTGGTATGCATGTGGTATTCTTTCATTTTAAGATCTATAGAGTGATGGTCGCATTAAGCCCCTATGTGATGCCCATTTAATTTTTTTTTTGGGAAAATGAGTTTTTGAATAGTGATTTTTTTTTTTAGAACGTGTGGTTAAAAAAGTAGTGAAAAGTTTTGAGTGTATATGCAAAATATTTTATTTTAAGAATGTGTGGTTGAAAATGAATTTTAGAAAAAGAGTTTTTGAAGAATGGTAGACAATCAGGAGCTAAATACCTAGATCTTGGATTCGTAGAAACTGCTCCTCTCTCTCTCTCGCTTCTCGCTGTGTATTTGTGTGTTTTTATTCGGAGAGGAAGGAGGTGGAGGACAGAAATTTGTTCCTTAACAGCACCTTTTTTTTTCCATTTTAATCCTTTGTAATCTTGGCAGAGCCCCGCGTGTGATTTTTATTCCACTAATACCGACATCAAATGATAAATTAATTTATCATATCTTGGCAATAATGGATGTGGCATTCTTATGTACCATAAAGTGGAATTAGAAATGCCTTGAACCGGCCCTTTTGAGGCATGAAAATTCTTAGGCATGCATATTTTTACCTATTAGATTCACCTTGATTGTGAAGGTTAATAGAATAATAAACAGTTGAGCCTTGTCTTTTCTCATTATAAATACCGTTTCTTGTTGTATATTATTACCAGTTAGATTCACCTAGATTATGAAGGTTAATAGAATAATACACTGTAGAGTCTTGTATATCACTTTTCTCATCATAAATACTGATTCACGGTGAGATGCAAAATTCTCTGGTATCAAATTTATGATAAAATTTTATCATTTAAAACCTTAATTTCATTTTTCAACTGTTTTCAGGCTCTGGAAGCTATTGAAAAACTCCAGAAAAATGTGGATACACTGATAGTGATCCCAAATGATCGTCTGCTGGATATTGCTGATGAACAGACTGCCCTGCAGGATGCTTTCCTTCTAGCTGATGATGTGCTGCGCCAGGGTGTCCAAGGGATATCAGATATAATCACAGTGAGTGATTTTATGAAACCATGTGCTTTATGAGGCGTTGAATCTTGACGATCTGCAGTTCTTTTTAGCTCTATAACAACATTTTGACATTTACCGAAAGCATGTGCATCACAATGGAATGTGTTAATTTTTCCTTTCTTCATGTATGCCATGCTTCGATGCCAAAGTAATTCAGCAATAAATGTTGGAACTTTGAATTTTAACTACACTCAAAATCTGTAATAGTTTTAAATATCAATACAGCTTGCTGCCAAAGTTGGCAATAAATAAGTTGCTTATTTTTACAGTAACACAAGTTTTTTACTTGATCACTTAAAACCAAGTTATTCAAACATGTTTAGAAACGAAAGTTGATTAAAGCAAATTTATTTTTTAAAGCTTAGCCAAAGTTTATGCGTGTGGTTGAGACAAACTAACAGACGAGCCTTTTCCTTTTCTTGTTTTTCAGATACCTGGGCTGGTAAATGTGGATTTTGCCGATGTTAAGGCAGTGATGAAGGAATCTGGTACTGCTATGCTTGGCGTAGGTGTTTCCTCCAGCAAGAACCGTGCTGAAGAAGCAGCAGAACATGCAACTTTGGCTCCTTTGATTGGCTCTTCCATTCAATCCGCTACTGGAGTCGTATATAATATTACTGGCGGAAAGGATATCACTCTGCAAGAAGTCAATAGGGTGTCGCAGGTAATGTAGAGCTTTTCTCTTAATCTCTCTTTCGTAGCAAGTGCATGGGATCTTCCTCAAAACAGTTAAATTGAAAATTTGGGATTTTGCATAGCACGCCTGAATTGAATGCTGATAAACCCTCCGGTTTGTGAATGTGAGTTTGGGATATGGCGTTTTGTATATTGATTTTATTCATCTATCGGTGTCCAGGTTGTTACCAGTTTGGCAGATCCTTCCGCAAACATCATATTTGGTGCTGTTGTAGACGAGAGATACAATGGAGAGATACATGTAACCATCATTGCGACTGGTTTTACACAATCATTTCAGAAGTCTTTCCTTTCCGACCCAAGAGGAGCAAAGCTAGTTGATAAAGTTGCAGGGAGCCAAGAAAGCACAAAATCTCCCATCTCGCTCAAGACATCAGCCTCAAATTCCGGTGCTCCTCGACTATCTCCTCGAAAGCTCTTTTTTTAGGCTGTCTTTGCTCTCTCACATTTTCATTTTTCCATCATGTTTATTTAATTTCCTTCCAATTAGTAAGGGGCCGAAACTGCATCTTATGATCCAAATTGATTTTTGTAATATCGTCTGTATCAGATGCATTTTTATTGTACCTTTCAGTTTCTTATCTCCGTGATAATTCTTTAATCAAAAATAGGATTAAGGGACCGTTTGATATGACTTGTATCCTTGCTTCTACTTTTTGTAAAAGAGTTATTTGGAAAAACTAGTTTAAATTAACTTTTTCTAAAAGCTCTTTGTTATACAAATACTTCCAAAAAAACATTCAAATAGGTTCAAGAACAACTTTCTAATCTCACAAGCAATTTTTGACTTTTCAAAAGTGTTGCCAAACAAGCCTTAGTAGATCAATAGTGTGTGTGCGTACAAAAACCTTTATGCAACAGATTACATTATCAACTAAATAATCATCACAGTGTAGCACAACGGAAGAGAAAGCAAGATATAACGGGCCAATTTATTAGCATGGCATTTACAGCAGGGTAATGGTGAAATGTGAATAATTGCATTTTCTTCCATATGGAAGGTCTTCTATATGGTTCGTTTGGGAGAGATTTTTTTCCCAAAATCATTTTCAACCAACCTTTTAGGGACCCACAATCTTTCCTCACTTTCTAGCCATACATTCCCTAAAAAAATCAATTTTTACTTGGAAAATTTTCTCCCAAACAAACACTCAGCTTAAAAAGTCAAATATATTAAAGACCTATCAAGAAAGGTTAAGGGGTATACTGTGATTTTGGACCTTCCGTGTTGCTAAAAATGAAATGTACATCAGAACCACAAACTAATCTAATGAATATGTTAATTAACTTAGAAAATTTTGAAAAGCTAAACAGGAAATTTATCCAAACAAATCACATCACTCACAAACAAGGAATCCAAACAAAGAGGAAATTAAAATCCACGCGACTTCACAAATAACACAGCCATTCCACTCTTCTTCTTCTTCTTCTTCTTCTTTCCGATGCATCAACGTTAAATTTTAATCCAGGACAAAAGGACAGCACAAAGTTCCAATTCTATATGTTACAAATATTTGATCAGCATATATATAGCAGCAACCAAAACAACAATCCCAATTACGGATAAAAGCAGACACAAGCAAGAACAACCACCCTTTGTGCGTTTATTCAATATTGCAAGCCTCTTCTGCACTCGCTGTTTGCATCAGGGAGAAAACATACAAAATAAAGTAAGTGGAATAGACAGAGAAAATTAGTAAGTAAATACTTATCAAGTTGCGCAAATTCCCCAAGTAAACAAGATTTCCATTAATAATACTTCACGCGAGAGTCAAAATAACCAAAATGCATAGGCATGATATGGTCTAAACCTAGTTCACACACATTTCCTTGAAACTCGCTCTCACACACCATGTTTGGCTAAGCTTAAAAGTTAACTTATAAATCGCAAGTTTTTTTAAAATACACAATTTATTTATTGATAAAGTACGAGTTACCTTCAAATAACTTTTTTTACTTAAAAAGTTAAAAGTCAGAAAAAATAAGTTATCAAAGCATATTTTAAACTTGCCCTTTCTTGACTTAGCTTTATTTTATGTCTATATGTTATTTGTAACATAAAATGTCTAGCATACTTAAGTAATGATGACAAGTCTATCTTGTAATGTCACTACTAAGAGGATCAAAATGTACACAGACTTTAACCTGCGTTGACCACATGCTATGAAAGATAATGCCAAAATTCTATTTACCAGCTCGAGGAGGTTTTATTACAATTTAATCAAATGTTACTAGACAGAAGGGTCACCTGCAGCCGGGAGTCTGTGACATCAACATGTTGGTCCAGATTATCCTGCACAGAATGACATCAAACAGAAATGAACTTCAATATAGCAGTTCATTGCGATATGTGAACTACAGAGGACTAGCTTTCGTGTGAGGAAAAAAGCATGTTACAATACAACACTCACAATTAGCCTTGTATGCAGATCAAGCTCCTCATTGACTGCCAACGCTATATGTTTAGTGCTTATAACCGTCTCCTCCAAATTTTCAAGGCCCTCGTCTTGTTCTGCACAAAGATACGAAACAGAAAAGTCATCATATATTAAGAAAGAGAAAAAAATAAGATGAATAAAAGATTTATAGCCACTAGCCTTTCATGATTTGTCGTTGAAGACCAACAACACCATGGTTGTCGAGCCCAGATGCTCTGCTCATGGCATCAGCCGGCTTAATTTCTGGCCCGAGTAAGCTGTCCCTATTTGCAAAGTTTGACATGTTCAATGTAGAAGCCATCTGGTTTACTTTTGAACTTAGATTTGCAACCATATCTTTTCGCCGATTCATTTCTTTCTCTGTCCTGCATATCAGTACAAGCAGGTTCAAGAGCCATACAAAGATGACAACGAGAGAAAACAATGAGAAATTTAATGAACACATAAAACCAAGTGTTAGGTCTATCTAGTTTTCTATCAATTAACCAAGGGTATCTCCTCCTCCTTTTTTAACAATATAAGGTACGTCTTTGTTAGAGTTAATATATGGATTAATTAGTTTATAGTTTAGGTCTGTTATAGAATATAGCTAAGTCACTTATTCTAGAATATTGCTGAGTCTCGTTCTTTAGCATATATGATTGTTGAGGGTTTGTTATGACAGGTGTCCTTATTGTATAGGCCAAGGTGATTATCCCTTTTCGTATAACTGTTTGTACAGATTGTATTTCATCATCGTCCTGAGGAATAATATACAAAAGCGATCTTTATTAATTCTCTGCTTTTATAAGTTAAATGAATGAGTGCATCATATCTCTAAAGTTTAAGCGAGTGCGCAAGTTTAGAGCAGCAAAATATAAACGCAATCTACAAATTATACATGGGTTCAAGATTCGACTACTTAATTCAATAGAACTTAAGATTATTCCTTGAAGATAAAATAAACAAGTCAGAAGATGTTCAATTGAGACAACTTACAGAGGTTGCTTTCCAGGAAGCTTTGAAAGAAGAGACTGTAGGCTATCGAGCCTGGTTCCGAGTATGGTAATTTTCCTACGTATGGCAGATGAATGTCGCTGTGCTTCTGGCCCTGTGGCCGGCAATGAACTCCTTTCTGATATCATGTTAGTGATGTCATCGGCAAGTTTTACTGCTTCATTGTACTCCCTTACCCACGAGTCCCCAGAAGCTGTCATTGTCTGTAATTAAGACAACATAGTTTTCTAAAACTGAGAACCTTTACTAAGTAATAAGTATTTCAGTAATCGAGAAGGAAACTAAAAAAAAGCTAGTCAATTGATAATCTATCACAAATTAGGTAGGAACAAAATCATGCTATAAGCTATAGATATACAAGTCTTCGTGCATGTTTGTCGAAGTTTATAAATGCTTAAAAGATGGTCAAACTCAATTTTTATCCACACTTTCTAGGAAGCACGTCTTTTAACTGCTTTTTAACCACACATTCATTGGGCCCACGGCTTAAAAGCACTTCAAAGCTTAGCCAAGTAGTTTTGAGGTTACTATGAATATAATCATAAAAAACGCAAAAGTAAGCACCACATTAAAAAAAATTGAAATATCCAAAAATTAGCATCCAAGATGAAATCAATGCCCCACTATTTCTATCGGTAGATTCCCCGATTCTCAATTTTATGCAAAGCAATTAACATATTTTCTTATTGTCTCATAGTACTATTGTGAAATTTTGATTGCATTAAAACAGATTATCAAACAGCTGCCACCAATTAATCACATAAATTAATTAATATAAGCCATAAATAAGCAGCATAAAAGAACAACTTGAAAACGCAGTAAATAAATTCCGAACCGAATCGCACAGCCCAATCAGTAATTCATAAATACACAAACGGTCAAATTTGAGTTAGAATCGGAAGAAACGATGCTGAATTCTGTCAAATCTTAATCGATTATCGAACTTATTGCGATAACTGAAAATAAAAAATAGAAAATTGCGATACTGATGAAGATGAAAAAGGCGGAATGCATTACCTTTTGATTGGAAACCGAAGCGTAGATCTAAATAGCGGAATCGTAGTTTATGATGGGATGAATAATTGGAAAGTTCAAGATATTTAGAAAGATTTGAAAAGGGATGTGACAGGCGGCACCACCGATTACCGGCAAGTTTTGTCCGACGTAATCGTCGTCTTCACCACCGCATTCAGACAAGAAATCATTAATAATTATGTTGGACAGCTCGTTCGCAAAATAAAAGTATGAGAAACTTGCGTTTTCGGCCCCAATCTATTATTTTAGTTCAATTTGATCCTCACCTTTAAAGTATTGCAAGTTAAACTTGACCTTCCATACCTCGTGCTACTTAACCCTTTTTCTAAAACCTCATCACGAGATATAATCTTGTGTCCTTCATGTCTCGTCCATCCAACTCACGTAAATTGCGAGCTTAAGTAGCTTAACATATCCTATTTGATTGAATTAATTCATCGCACACCACTTTTAGTTTTGATTTGAGCCCATTTTTTTTAAAATTCATTTTTTTCCAAAATTAATTTTTAACTATATATATTTTTATAAAATAATTTTATACGTAAACTCAAAATATTTTATTTTACTTTATAACCACACATTCTCTGAAAAATCACTATTTCAAAATTTATTATACCAAAAAATGGGACTTATTTTAAAAGATAAGTGAATATTAGTGTAAAAAGGAAAATTGCTTGTTGTAATAGTTAGTCATGTTTCTAAACTCTAAATTTTAATAAATTTAAGTCAACAATCAATTACTTCAAGAGTTTACAAAGTCCACTTGGATCCTTCTTCATTGGAGTTTGTATTACTTGTTAAGGATGAAGATGATTAGTTGGGCAAGATTGAATTGATCTCGTAATGGAATCTATTGCATCTATAACAATAAGATTTAAGATTTTTGTTTGTTGGAGAAGGATATGCTATACAACACTATTTATTATGTTGTGGTATCGACTTTAAAACCGTACGTGAAACTTCCGACTCATGTAGTTCCGTTAGGGATGGAGGTGGCCGGTAGGGTCAGCTCAAAGTGCGCATAAAGTTGTTACACATGACAACTTTAATGTTGAGCTTGAATATAGTGGGGGCAAAACGAGATGAAACTAGAACTAATGTGGGCGAAAATATAATTTTCCGAAAATTTAACAGCGAAAACAGCGCGAATCGCCAAAATCCAATCCGGTGGGGAGCAGATACGAGAAAAAGAAAGCCCACAAAAGAAAGTAGTGAACCTCAACTAACCACCTATGAGAGTTCAGTAAATTAATAATTCTGCAAAGAGGAAGTACATAAATCCAATATTCTGATTGCAGAATCAGAATTTGGGTTTATTAACTGAATTCGCAGAGGAATTTTTGAGGGATTGGGAAGTTTGAATCTGTGATTGTGAAGATGTCGGACTTAGACCGCCAAATAGAGCAGCTGAAAAGATGTGAACCGCTCAAGGAATCTGAAGTCAAAGCCCTTTGCCTCAAAGCCATGGAAATTCTTGTTGAAGAGAGTAATGTTCAGCGTGTGGATGCCCCTGTTACTGTAAGTAAACAATTGCTCGTTAATTTATTTACTGTCTTTTTCTGGGCTGGGATTTTTTCTGTTATTTAGGACAGAGACATATATTTAAACGAATAGTTTTGGATTTTTTTTCGAGCTATGGGTTGCGGAGGGATGGATCTGGGTTCACGTATTGCACGAGGGTTTTGCGAAAAGGCGGATGCTTTTTGTTTTTTAGTTATTTGACACATAATCTTTGGAAATTAAACCCTCTTTGAGTTTATTCATTTATTTTTGTTTACATTTTTTCGGATTCTGGATTCAGGGTGTTATTTAGGGGATTGGGTTCTCAATTTTGGGTGTGATATGACAAAGAGTGCAAAATTAACATATCTTCATTACTGAAAATTATATGTAGTATTTGATTGAAAAGGTTCTGTTTTTTAGTGAGATTTGATATCATCTGATGACCTTTTTTTTTTTTTTTGGAATTTGCTGTGCCGAGTAATTTACTGGGCTATTTTCCCGACTTGTTGAATTGGTAGTAAGCGGGTGGGTTGGGATCTGTTCTTCAGCAGTTGAAAACTGTAAGAAAATGGTGTTGAGGGGGTTGGGGATCAAGACGATGAGGAAATCGCACAAATAAATAAAATTGAAGATAAACAGAGATAAAGAGATAATATCAAAGTGTCCATGCATATAATTGCATGATATTCAGCTAAGTACGAATGAGAAACTAGGCTGTGGTAGAAAGAGGAAAACAAAGAGAAAAGAACTGATGTTAAACTAGGATATTATAATTTTTTAGATTCTTCAGTCCTTTCCATTTGTACCCAGTTTTGGACTTTGATTATGCTCAAGGTGTAGTTAGATTTAAATGTAGCAGACCTATCTGAATAATGGATTAATTAACTTGAACAGCAAAATGTTATAGTTTCCATCATCAGCTTTATAATATTCAAAAATGTCAATGAACTGATTCTGCAAATTATTAATTTATACGTGACAAAGTGCGATTCTAAATAGATCTGGCCGTATGTTACTTTCGTTCACTATATTCAATAGGGTGCTCATCATTTTTCTTAAGTTCACCTAGTTATATTTGAGGATTACATCATTGTGTTTTGATTCCTTCATTTTCATTTATAACTTCTCTTTGCTCTCCTCTCCATGATCCCCATAGTGTAGAAATTATTCTTTACTCTTCCAATCTTTTCACAATCACAGTTCACCACACCCCTTACTGGAAAGTAAAGGGGCTTGAAAACTTACCTTATTATTAGAGATATTGCTCCTCCCTTTTTTTAAATTACTATTACTAATTTTAGTCATATTGTACTTACATAGACCTCTATTCATTATATATGTTACCAATAATGAAATCTCAAGGATAGATCAATGCAATATAGGAGGAATCAATGAAATGACATAAACTCAAATTTAAATCCTGACAAGTAGGGAAAAGCTCACTTTCATATAGATTTTTTTGTATTTTTTTTTTAATTCCACCCCACCCCCAACAAAGAAGAAGAAAATAAAAACCACGTCATCTAGAAATAAACTGTGCGGAGCAAGGGTGAAGAGATTTAAAACTTGCTTCTTGTTTACTCCGCGTAAATTAATACACAAATCATATGTTGATGCTTTTATGATGGAATTGCCTATAATAGCATATAACCCAACTTCTGAAGATATTGCTGTCTTTTGTCTTCTACTAATTAACTTAAATACACCGGTCCCATTGCTAACATAGTCATTACCCTTCACTTTGCTGGAAGCAGATATGTGGTGACATACATGGGCAGTTTTATGATATGAAAGAGCTTTTCAAAATAGGAGGTGATTGTCCAAACACAAATTACTTGTTTCTTGGAGATTTTGTTGACAGAGGATTTTACTCGGTCGAGACATTTCTGCTTCTACTTGCCCTAAAGGTATTTTGATTTGCACTGTAAATTAGTAATATTGTAGATAGTCCAGCTTTCTTGTGATGCCCATTGGTGCGGTCAATACATGTGCACAATTGCCACCACATCCGAGTTTCTAATATATTCAGTTTCCTTTAAATATCTAAATTGTATACTGTTCAAATTAGCCTAAAGATGGTGAATTTTCAGGTGAGATACCCAGATCGTATTACTCTCGTCCGGGGAAACCATGAGAGTCGGCAGATCACACAGGTTTAGTCTTAATTATTTATCACCTTTGAGCTGTTATGTTCCATGAAAAATCATTTGTTTCCTCTGCTTTCAGGTGTATGGATTTTATGATGAGTGTCTACGCAAGTATGGTTCTGCGAATGTTTGGAGATATTGCACCGATATTTTCGATTACTTAAGGTTTGCCAATTTCTAGATATACCACCTGGTACTCATTTAATGGAAGGTGCAAACCTGGCAGTGTCACTAAATTTCGTGTAATTAGGCTGTACGAAATTTATAACTTACAGTCTTAAATGAAGACGAACCTTTCATTGCCTTAAGAAATATATGCCTGAGATTTTTCCAGTTCACGAGCTATCTAGTTTTTATGCTGACATTCTTTATATGCTTTCTTTTCACAACACTTAAATGCCTGCAATTGTGCATTTTATTTACATTGCTTGTTGTTGGCACGACTTGTTTTGGAACTTATAGCTTTTATAACATGTGTCCTGCTGGCAATCTTTTGCAGCCTATCAGCACTGATAGAAAACAAGGTATTTTGTGTTCATGGTGGTCTGTCACCTGCAATTTCCACATTGGATCAGGTTTGAGAACTATCCCAAACCTTTAAGGCATTTGGTTGGTTGAACTGGTCATTAGGATTAAGGAAGAGAAAGAAGTTGAAAATTTAGTTTGTTGTCCTCTGCGACACTGCCCAATACTCTGTACAATACATGACCTTAGCTTTTCCCTTTGTTTGAAGGAAAGTAATTTAATCTATATGGCAGATTCGAACAATTGACCGGAAACAAGAAGTACCTCATGATGGTGCCATGTGTGATCTCCTATGGTCAGATCCAGAAGATATTGTTGATGGATGGGGTTTGAGTCCTCGTGGGGCTGGTTTCTTATTTGGTGGCAGTGTTGTAACTCCCTTTAACCATTCAAATAATATTGACTACATATGTAGAGCCCATCAATTAGTAATGGAAGGTTATAAATGGATGTTTAACAACCAGATAGTTACTGTCTGGTCAGCGCCAAATTACTGTTACAGGTAATGAACTTTAGTTTTTCTTTCATTTCTCCTGATTCCTCCTTGTTATGAATTTTGGATATATGCTGCAGATGTGGAAATGTTGCTGCAATTCTTGAGCTGGATGATATTCTTGAAAGGAAGTTTCGTGTATTTGAAGCAGCTCCACAGGTATGTGCATGTGATTCTCTTCTATTCAAGTTGCTAAAGCTGTTCTTCTTACTACATAAGTAGATATCAATAAGGACACCAACATCAAGACTTGTCTAGGTTTTAATTTACGTGCACCCGCCGTCTACTTGCCGACCCCGTAGTAAGGCCCCTAGGGGCACATGTCTTTGGCTCGGTGGACATCCTGTGTTGGCCGCTGTGAAGTGGTGGATATAATTCTTTGCAAATGATTTAAATACGAGACGGGATATTGTAAGCGGTAGAGTGGCCTTGCTTCCATAATCCGCTGAGATTCATCCCTTTGTCGTTCCGATTCGTCTCTTCCCTTCAGTTCCTTCCAACCGGAATTACCTTTATACGACGACCCTTTGAGGTTAATATGCGCTTGACCTTTGAAATAATTTTTCAATAGCAGTTAAGTGTTGAAAAAAACCCCAAGTGTTACAGCATATTGCACCGAAGATGTCATGGGCCTTTGTGCTTAAGTTGATGCATTAGCCTTAAAAAAATTTGTGTCCTCCTAAGATTTTGACCCCTGAGCTGTTCGTACTTCGTACGTGAATTTCATAAATGTTTTGACAGTATTACTTAGGTTGATACTTCTCTAAAATTTATTCAGTTAGGCTTGCAACTCGTGAAAATGGAGCTGCTTATATTTTCGAATTTTGAAGTGGGGTTAAAAACACTGGTATTCACAGTTATCAAAGCCAGACTGGACTGTCCTGTGTGGCCTAGAACCCAGTAAATGCCGATATAACCAGTTTGAGTTGCTTCAATGAACCTTTCTGCTATTGAACGGGTCAAGGTCTGTTTGAACCGCTGGTTTTTGTGTTTTAAGGTGTCTCTCAAGACTGGAACCAGGGCCCACAAAATTATATAGCCACTCTTTCCTCTAGTTTACCAAAATATAATTCGGCAACTAACATGAAACTTCGGTACAAGTTGAATGGCTAACAATGATTTTTACTTGTTAAAAGTGTGATTAAAAAGAAGGATGAAAATGGGGTTTTTTCACTTGTTACTCCTCAAATCCGTGCAATTACAACTTGAGGGGTCCTTTTTCCGAATCATATTTCAGCATTCTTCTTCAATGCGTGTAAGTCAGTTTATAATGAAATGCAGGAATCAAGAGGACCGCCTGCCAAAAAGCTGCCTCCAGATTACTTCTTATAGAGCTGCTGAAGTTGGGAAGATGTACTATTTTCCTATGCCATATTTATTGGGTCAATGCAAATTAAAACTTACAGTTGCATGGTGAAAATGCCATCTTTAGACGTTGGGAAGTTAGTGATATCAACTCGCAGTGACTAGCTCCTCGAATGAGTAGAGAGATTGGCACGTCATCTTCACACATTTCAGCTGGTGGTTGCCCGGACCACAAAATTCAATTGAAATCCCATCCTGCTTGGTGGTTCATTTTTCCCCTTTTTTTTTTTTGGGTGACAAACTGTGTTTCTTATATGCCAAAGAACATTTGTATAGACAAAATTTTATCTCACTCCCATATGCAGGGTGTGCAGAAACTTTTTCGTTTGTTTTTGATTGCCATAATAGCAGCAGTTATTTAGAGAACCTCTAGAAGAAACATGTTCGCTTTTCTATGTTCTTGTGGTAACTTACTATTGTTCTCTTCCATTGTGCTAGCTATTCTTTTCATTAAGCCATTTATGAACACAGATAGCCATACAAATGTGTAGATAGCATTATCCCAAATACCCTTTATGGATTTACCATGTTGAATGCGGAAAAAGGTAAAGGAAATCCTGTGTAGGAACAAGATTCAAGTTTTGACTCGACCGCGATGTTGTCATTAATGTCAGATAACAAGATTCAAGTCTATTTAGATTCAACTTGAGAGATTCAACTTTTGTGGCTAATTCTTCGTAGTGTCATTGAGTTTGTATTAACTGTTGTCTAATCTCAAAGACAATCTCCAACACTAGTTCTCAATGGATCTTGCATCATCAAATGACATGTTCACCTTCAAACTCGAGAAAATTAACCCTAAATTCTTCATTTCCATCATTTATATTTCCAACAGTTCCTTTGTTAATCCTAGGATTTTTGGACCTCTACCAGTATGCAATTTACTTAAAAATAATGCGAACTTTATTTTTCTTACAGTCGTGGAGATTAATGAAAATTGTGTCCTGATAGAGATTCACACTTTATCATGTATCTTTCATCAAACGCGGTAAAGCTACTTCGACACATCATAGAACATGACTTTGCACCTCGAGTTACGCAACATTTAAGTTTGCATGAATGTATTCTTGATCTTAAATTTTATTACAAGTCTGCATTTGTCTTGATTTTGTTGTAAGTCTGCATCTGCCTTCATTCATTCTTTACTTAATGTCTACCTTCTTTTTATTCTCCATCGCAAGAAATTGAATACCCCAATAGCATTTCGACACCGACCCGGTTTATACTATGATCACCAAAAATTATACCATCACATCATAGTTATTTAAACAACACGACTAATCTTCCAGCGAGGGCAAATGTGTAATAAGAGCACGAAAGTAGCACGAAGCCGAGTCATGCACGTTCGTGTTTATCAACAACAGTAATTACAGAAAATAAAAAGAAAAATAATCCACCAAAATTTTATATACGTGTTTTTCTCTCTCTAAAACGTTTCCGCTTCTCTCTCTTCGTTCTGCTCAAGTTTTTTGCCCGAACCCATCACGCCCTCTACAGCTGACTTATACGATTTACCATCCAAGTTTTGTGGCTAAATTACCCGCTAAAAGGTGTGTTTTTCATATTTTTAAGGATTCTAATTTTAGTTTTTTTTCTAAAAATTTACCCATTCAGTCTCTCTTCTTCTCGCTTTCTCTCTCTCTAGGGCTTCCTCTCTGCCAAGATGGGTTATTTCTCTCTTTCTTGCAGGTACTTGGGCAAAAAGCAGCTGATTCTGCCGGTAGTTCTTTCAAAACTGTGTGGGTTATGGGGCTTTGGTGGTGATGAATTCTTTGGGTTTTTCTTAGATGGATTCGACGGTGGAGATTGAATCTGGAAGAGGGTTAGACGGTGTAGGTGAAAAGAATCTGGCAGAAGGGGATGTAGTGTTATCGAAAGTGGGTCCCCGGGGTGAGAAGAGACTGGCGGAAGGGGATGTAGGGTTATCGGAAGAGGGTCCTCCGGCCAAGAGAATTAAAGGAGGCGAATTGATTGGAAACGCGAAGAAAGTGGCTGAGACGGTGTTGGTGTTGGCAGCGATGGGGAAAATGAGAGGAGGGAGGGGCCCCACCGAGGTCGAGAAGAACTTGATGGCGGATGCCCGGGGCAGGTTGGCGAAGGTATGCGAAGGTTTTGCACCGAAAGACGTGTTCCCGGGAGATGCTTTTGGAGATATGATCGAGGATTTGGGACTAAATAAGTTGAAAGAACAGAGGCTAGAATTTCGTCCTCCCAAAATATCAATTGCTGAAAAGTTGATGCTTTCTAAAAGACAGGTTTTTTTTTCCTTTCTCCTTTTGGTTTGATTTTTAATTCGGAAGTTTGGTAGGCTACTCAATTGGCCAGTAATGGTGTTTATAATTAATAAAGAAAGAAGTTAAGAATACTGGGTGTCCGGATTTTATATTACGAGACCCTTTTTGAAATATGAATGTGGAGTTTGGTTAGAGGGGAAGACTATGAAATGTCTTCTAGCTGTCCTTTCCCAAAAATCAACATCCGAAGCGCTGAAATGTGCGTCCGTGCTTCCTTGGTCACGCGCTGACACGTATGTCCGTGCTTCCTTGGTCACACGCTGACACGTATGTCCGCGCTTCCTTGGTCTGGTATACATTATGAGGTGAAGTGGGGTGACTTATTGGAGCCTGGAAAAGTCATTAGATACTATATTAAGCACTGGAGTTTGATCATGCATTTTCTTTGTCAAGGACTTCCTTCTTCCTAATTTGAAAATGATCATTAAATTAAGCCTCAATAGCCATTTTTTTCATTTCTCAATGTTTTGACGAAAATACATTAAACAGATATTGTTGTTTTACATCCATATTCGCCAGTTTCCTTTTTCAACTTCCTTTTTTCTTAATAAGGTTTTGTTTTCCTGTTTCGACACTACTGGGGAACTCCATTTAATTATTCTCGCGGATTCTTACCTAATCCGTTGGTACAATTCAGTCAAATCTAGTTCATCATATTCAATCGTTTACCTTTTCAGTGAGGGAAGTTATAAGTTCAACCAAACCTATTTTGAAAATTTCGAGTGGAATAATAAGAATCTTGAGAATTGTATGGTCTGTTGACAATTTTTCTTTGTGAGGATATTAGTTTGTTCCGAGTATTAAATATGTACCTTACATGTATTACTAGTGTGAACTAATAGTAAGATCCAATGCAGATATCACACCTCTATTTTGCTTATATTTTAATATGTGATGGTGTCTATATGCAATTATGTGCAAATATTGAAGCTTACGCCCATAACCGAAATATTTTTAATAGTGGAATTTATAGAACAAGGTTTATGCAATTTGCAGCGGCCGTGTGATTATGATGTTTGACAATAC
This sequence comes from Fraxinus cuspidata, assembly GCA_903798385.1. Taxonomy (NCBI): domain Eukaryota; kingdom Viridiplantae; phylum Streptophyta; class Magnoliopsida; order Lamiales; family Oleaceae; genus Fraxinus; species Fraxinus cuspidata. The sequence goes on from CAIGRP010013531.1 coordinate 30,100, forward strand.
AAACATAAAGCTCTAATGAGTCTGATTATTGGCACACGTGTTATAACATAAAGAAGATCATACACATCATAGGTCTGAAAGCTGGAAAAATTGTTTGAAAGGTGTACCGTGAAAGTATTATATCATCAAAGGTTCAGGTAACTGGAAGCAAAATGCCAACCAAACTTTATCTCATACTCACACATTCTCTAACAAACTATAAGATCTATGACATGATAAGGATAAGGAGAATGACATGGAGTATTCCCAGCCATCTAAATTTCTTGTGTGAGAGGCTTCATATAAATTGCATATGTCATTTTCTATGTTATGAACCATATTTCGAGTAATGTAAAGGGCCTTGCAGGTGAGAAGACTACTTTAATTTTGAAAAAGCGGTTCTAAGTAAATAAAGTATTTCGACAAGACGATTGAGAATGCAATCAGACATTTTACTTGTTTTCCAATTTTATTTCACCATGCTTTTGAAAGTGGTGCCATCTGATCTCTGTATATTACATAAGATTAAAATGTATTATTCGTTTATTTGGGTGTTTTTGTGTCATGTATTTTGCTTGGATTTTCTCACCTTGGGCTTGGTGTATGTTTCTGAACTTTGGAGCACTAATTTTTGGCTGTTTATTTAGATGCTACATAATGTTCTTGCAGCCAGTCATTTAATCTCTTACCATATTTGCTGAAATGGATAGTCATCTCTTTAGATGTGTTAGATTTTCTAATGCTGCCTTGTGAAGCAAAGTATATATGATTGTCTGTCTTGCATTTGCTGCTTGTGTACTGCTTATTAGATTGTGGATTTTGCTTTATGCTAATGTTTAGTCCTGTTTATTATTCCCTGTTTTAGATGGAAAAATTAGAGGATTTCTCTGCATCTACTCCGCATAATTCTCGGCCTGCACAAATGAATTCTTGTGCAGCCATTGATATCCATCGCACAACGCACACTGCTCGAACGTCTCACTTGGATAAATCAAGCCACATGCGAATATCTTCTGGAAGCTTTCAATCTGCTTCACCTTTAGGTCATGTGACTAAAGCAAGTTCTATGTCATCGCCTTATCAGCTTCCTAGTAGTGAGATAAGACCTATGGTTTCCAGTGCATTGCCTGCTAATCATTTGGGTCCAGCATCATTTCCTAGAGTTGACGGGCCGAATCATAGATTAGATGGAAGACCAGATGGTTCTTCCCACCCATCACAAGTTAAAGGTAACACCAATTTCTTGCTTCTGATTGTGAATGATAGTTAAAGATCTGTTTGCTTAATAATATTATGGAAATATTTGATCGTGAGGTTCTCATTCAGAGTGTATCACAGCTTGTGTGGCATATTCTTTTGTATAAGAAGGTCCTCTGTTGAACATTAAGTTCTATTTATTGGAAAATGAATTTTTATTATAGCAGCGGCTTTCAAAGCCGATAATTATCTTCTTGAAAGCTAATGTGTGCCTAACACCTATCTTTTGCATTAAATCGATTATATTCTGTTCACATTTCCCGTTTTGTCACAATTCTTATATGTATCTTCGTCTAACTACTATTTCCTATTGCAGCAAATTACTCTGCTAACTCGACCTTCAAAACTCCAACTTGGTCAGTGCAACCCCAACCTGTCTCATTGGCTAAAAGTGGAACGGATGATAGGGCACCCTTAAATTTGTCTGTTAAGGTTGAGGGAGCGGCTGCATTTAGACCAGTTGTCAATCAGACAACTACCGCCCTTCCAAGTACACAGCATGTACAAGGCACTAATGTTCAGGCTCCTCCTGTAGGCAAGAGTCATGCTGATATTTGTAAGATTGTTCAGAAAGTATTGCACCCATCGGTTTCAGAGCGCTCTACTTGGAATTCTCCATCTATTGATTACATGAACAAGGCTTTGACTTGTCAGATGTGCATGCATACCCTAACAGAGATAGACAGCATACTTGTTTGTGATGCCTGTGAGAAAGGTTTTCACTTAAGATGCCTCCAGACAACTAATCAAAAGGGAGTTCCTAGAGGGGAGTGGCATTGTGTAAAGTGCTTGTCGCTAAGCAATGGGAAACCATTGCCCCCAAAATATGGCCGTGTCATGAGAAACATTAATGCACCAAAAATGTCTTCCAGTGCAACAGCAGTTCCATCACGTTCAAATAAAAAGGTTGCGGCTTCAGATGAGAAGGTCAGTCAGCCAAAGATAATGGTCAACGGGAACTCTTCAATGCAACATGTACCTCCTGGTAGCATTAGCATTAATAATAGCCATTTGTTGTCTGGACCTAGTGGACAAGTTACTGTAAATGCTAAAGAAATGCAAGGTAATGATATTGATTCTAATGGGGCAAAGACTGATGACAAATTATCTTCCAGAACTTGCCAAAATAATCTGAAGAAACCCTCTGGTGCCACTCGTGTTTCACTTACAAGCTCATCAGGCGGAAAATCATGTGACGGTGAATTGGTTGAATTAAAATCAAATGATCATGTAAAGTCAGAAACCAGTTCGACTATTCACTTACAAGCTCCTGGCAATGCACAAGATGGTAATGGAGTAAGTTTGGCAAGTGAAGAAGCAAGCCCGCCAAAGATATCTTTTCAAAATCATGTTATGCCTAGGGGTTCCAAATACTCTCATGGCGTAGAAACTTCCAACTGTAAATCAAATCAACTAAATGAACAAGAAGTTACACGAGAAAACCTTGCAGAAACTTTGACTGCCAGCGCTGGGAATACGGAGCAGGGTAGATCTCCACCAGATGGATTGCATGCTGTTGATTGGATTGGGGATGCAATTCAAGTTTCAGATGAGAAAACCTATTATAAATCTTGCTGCATCAATGGACTTGTCTATGAATTCCTGGATTATGTTCTTATTCGCTTTGACAATGACAAATTAATTCCTTCAAAACTTCAGGTGATCGGTCACTGAACAATTTAATTTGTCATGAGACTATGATTTTGCTGAAATTTCAAATTACACATCAAGAATTTTCAAGATATTAACTCTCGGTTAGATAAGGAGGCCTTACTAAAGTGATGTGTGTCAGTTTTGTCAGAATTTAACGGGCTAAGTTTTGCATGGGTACAGATAGTAGTTTGGGAACCCTTAGAACTTGCTCAAGCGGAGAGAGATGATCTAGTTTTGTGTGATTGCAAAGCACATTCAGTTAAATTTAATATCAACCAAAAACATTTTTTTCCCTTCCCCGGAACATGTTGGATGTGATTGCAATTTAGAGCCGCGATAGGGGAGAAATTATATGGTTCTAGAACATTTTGTTACCAATTGTGATTAATTTCAGAGCACTTAATGATGAAGATGGAGACCTCAAATCAGATGCTTACTGGTTTTATATTTGGAACATTGGAAAATATAACCTAGATTATAGGCTGTACAGGTGTACTCATAATACTAAGTACTATAGATTGAGATGGATTTATTCAGTGCGGTGGTTAGTATGGCCTTTTGACTCTGTTGCTCGGATTCTCCATTTTGGAGGAAGTACGCGTGTTGACAAGATAAATATATGGGATCCGTTCGAACCCTTTAAATCTGAAGATGATCCTCCTTACCATTTTTGTTATTTTTGTTTTGGATATAAATTTGTTTCTAGTGTGTATCTAACACTTCTATGCATGAAATGAAATCCCAATCAAGTATTACAATTTTCAATTTAATTAACACTTAATATACATATAATCCTGAGAATATTTTAGAGAAGGTCAGGCTCCTGGATATGTATATCTGACGCTCACACCCAATTCCAAGCAAAATAGCTTGTCTATTACTGCACCTTGAGCAGACCTGAAATGTTGAACTGCTTGTCATTAGTCTTTCTAGTCGTGAAGGAATACAGTAGCTTTGCTAAATTATGTCTCCATGAATTTCACATCAAAACTCTTGTATTTTTTTCTGCAGGTCATGTGGGAGGATAAAAATACTAGAATGAAGTGGGTATCAGTCAATCGATGTTACTTTCCTGGTGATTTGCCTGAGGCTGTTGGCCGTCCATGTGGCCTGGAAAGCAGTGAGGTGATTTATTTGTTTAATTCTTTTTATCTTTGTCTTAGCTTTATTTGTTGACCTGTATCTGATGAAAAGAGAGTACTTTGATCGAAATAACACGGTTCTGTCTTTCTCAATTCACCAATAAACGGCATAATATTGGTCCATTTCAATGGTTACTGAAATTTTTAATGATCCCTGGTGATCCTTTTTGAACTGAAATGAGCTTAAAGTATGAGAAAGATTCTTATTGGTGTACCTTGGAGGATAGTAGAATTTTCTAAAACCACATCTACTCTCCATATGGAAGTAAGTGGCACCTATGGCTGGGGCAAGTTTCTAGGAATAAAAGTGGGAATGTTATATATGAAGTTTTAAGAATGTCCTATCATGAATGATCCAAATGCACAATACACAAGACTAGAGTTTGACAGTCACTTTAATATACGAGTTCTGATTAATAGAAGGTAGTTGAAAAAATATATATTGCTGTATCTCCGTATCCTAGATTAAACTATTCTTCTTCCATATCAGTAAGGAGAATTGCTGCTTAATAACTATGATTAAATGTATTTCTTTTTTCTCTTTTTACAGGTTTATGAGTCTACCCGTCTTAGCGAAATAATGGCTGGATTAATACAGAGCCCATGCAAAGTCCTTCCTCCAAGAAAGTTTGCTGAAGAAATTGAAAGGAGAACTCGTTCAAAGATGCAGCCAAATGAACGCTTGGAGCCACTTTATCTGTGCAAGTGCGCCTATAAACCTTTTCATGTTGATTTTAGTTCGCAGTTGCATTTCTTTAAATATAAACTTCATTGGTGCACTCTTCTGGGAAGTTTTGTTAGACAATGTCATTTAGCTTTCTCAAGTGGTCAATCCTTGATTGTGAGTAATGAGTCCAATCTTCGCATAATATGATTTAGTGATAATCGAAATCTTGAAGAACTTACCTATCAAAGTGTCCCCTAGTATTGTTAAGGGAACTATTTATCACTCTATAACTGAGTCTGGGACGCACCATGTCACTTGTTCCTTCCTGTATCTTCACTCTTGTGCTTCATCCAATACACAGAACGGAAATGTTCTGCATGTAGGCTCTCTGCTCTGATGTTGACCATGGAAGCTATTATTTTAAGGTGTGGAATTTTAGCTGAATATTTCTTTATTTTCATTAAAAGAATGGATTGATAAATGAAGAGTCAGTTTGATTGTTATGATGAACGGTTACTTGCAACAACATCTAGTTGATAATGGTTCGGCTCTCTTGTTGGAAGCAGTCGCTGTTCCTACCATTATTGATCACCTTCAGGTTTTACATTTTAGATTCTTTTCTTTGGACGTATACTGATTTTTAAAAATTTTTTTTTTCCATTTGGGAGACGAGAAAAAATGTGGGGTAGGGAGTTTGTTGCATCTCTATTCTCTTTACTAGCACTGATTGGAGCTGTTGTTTAACACGCCTTTGGCTATTCTTTTACTTTTTCATCAGTTGTCTCATCCATATACTTTAATCCATTCATGTATCTCTTGTGCAGATGGATATATGATGAATCAAAAGGGCTATTTCGTGACATTTCCTGTTAATTATGGATTAGAAACACCATTGTCACAATGTTCTCCATTCTATTGTACTACCTGTTGCTCAAATTTTGATCAGGTACTTGATTCATGGCTTTATTATTTGTCTGATAACAAGTCTTTACTGTAAAAGCATGGTGTATTTAAAGCAACTTTTTTCTACATGGCAGCATGTTGTCCATTAAGACGAGCAACCGATTTGAACAATAAATGCTGTAAATATCCTCGTAATCACACCTAAAATAGGAAAAACCGAGATGATAAATTATAAATGAATTATACATTTAGATATCAGACGAATCAAGGAGTGATCAGAATTAATCTAACTTATGGAAGAGACATTGACATCATATCTATAAATTTATCCTAGATATCACTTTGGTGGTAATACTTGAGTAAATTTAAAGTTGGCTTTCCCACATTTTATGGCTGGAGATTGAATGCTAATCAACATGATGGTGCAGTCAATGGATTCTGTGATTGTTTTATATGATCGGCAAACAGATTTCTCTTTTTCTCTTACCTTATTTTCTGTAGAAACAAAAAAGAACGAAGACATGAATCATTGTAATTACTTTAACATGAACTATTGTTTGTGGCAGGTATCTTTGTTGCAACAGATTTCAGTTTCTGTATTAGCTTTAGTTGTAGTCTAGTCCGTACTTGGTATCATTTCACCTCCAGGGATGCTAATGGAACTTTTTTTAGGCTCATGATTCAAAGGGTGTACATATTGTTGGATGTAAATGTGACAGGCCTGTCTTCTAACTTTGTTTTCTGATTATTTAAAAATATTGGTATAATAAAAAGTTACCATTTTCAGCCCAGGGTTTGTCTGTTTAATTTTTCGTTTGATATTTATTTCTTCCTCTTTTTGCAAAATTTATAAGAGAGGAAATATCAATGGGTACATGAAATATTTGGTTTTTAGTTGCTCTTTTGCTCCTGATTGAAGCCGTCTTATTATCCCGTGTATCCCCTGATATGTACACAGGCAGAAATCCTAAGCAAAAACACAGTTCCTATAAAAAAAACTATGGAATACACGAGTAACCAAACATGTCATGTTTGCTTTATTTTTGACACATCTCGTCAAAAATACTATGATCATAGGAGTACAACAGGAGATGACGAATTGCCGATGAAAAGGAATCTTCCATTCGTTCTCACGAGTTTGTCTGTGGTGATATGAGTAAGAATACATCAGCTACTACTGGATTTCTAAAGCTTTCTATCTTCTTCATCTTTCCGCTTTTGTTTGTGCATAATGTGGTATTCTCCAACTGCCCTTTTTCGCTTTTATTAATCTCCATTGGAGTCTCCACAGGAAAACTTGCTTTAGAATATCAACGATCCTTTTAGACCGCTATCATGTTAAGTCACCTTCACTGGTATAGCTTCTGTTGGAACGCGGTGAGGATAAATCCATTCCTCTAGAGTAACCACCTTACTAGTAGGCTGGATTGGACAACGCACAGTATTGAAGTAGAATAAAATGGTTAAAATCTTATTCGTTTTCTTGGGCAATACTCTCTAGTACCATATATTACACATACCTTACTCGCGTTCTTTGAACGCACCTCTTGCTGCTGTTGCTTTTCTTGTCCATGAAACTGCCTTCTGCTTATTTTCGTGGCTGCCCATAAGCGTTTTGCCGTTTTGAAGTTCATTGCCAGTGGTTTTAGACTGCCATTTTCGTTGTCGGCTACGTGTGTGGTTAATCTGTTGGGACTGGCTTGCTCAGCACCACAGAGTTTTGCATCCATTTTTACCCAGAGAGAGAGAGATGCCAAACTGATGTATTTAACTTCGAGAATAGAAGTAATTATAAAGGATTCCTAAACCCAACTGAATTCTAAGTAATTGTATTATCGTTTAATCAATAGAGATGGCTTTTACATCCAAACTAGACCCATATTTTGGATTTTCCCATGTTTTCTCCTTCCCTAGTTATTCTCATTTCATACGAGGATGCCTGGGAGTTTCTCAAACATTGTCAAAGAGTAAATTCGTAAACTTTTGGCTTATTCTTCTACGTGAAAGCATGCGTTAAATGGACATGGCTAGAAGAAATACTTGTTTCACAGCCTTAATGTTTTAGCAAGCAAGTTTATATCCAAACAAATGATTGCTTCAACACCGATAAGTATCCAAAAAGAGAATGGACCCCCCGAGTTGAACACAGCAAAAATCATTCAAATTCGAGACAAAAAATCAACCACTGTCAGTAAACTGGCAAGGGGACAAAGGCAAAGGACTGAAGCCATCAAAGTAAGTTTGCCATGGAGTTGAGACACGACTTCTCATTATCCTGATCAAGCAACTACTTGCCTAAGTCCAATGAATGATTCATAAAAAATTCGGAGTCGAGCGCAACAGAAACAGCGTTGAATCGAGAGCGTTAACTGCAATTGTTGCAGCCTTGTGTTCAACTCTGAATCATTCAAGCCACAACATTTTATATCCTACTCGACGGCCAAAGTATCCTACATTGAAAGTGTAGGACAGTCGTCCCACTAAAGTTTTTCAGGGGTAATTATGTAAAATATCGAAAAAAAATATCAAAGGTGTAATCCTTGGGCCTCGTGGGTGCGATCGAAGGTGTGTTGTTTCAAGAACCTCGTATGCCAAAAAGTGCGAAAAAGCTCTACCTCCAAAGCATTTCCAAGAAAGCGACATCTATCAAACTCTACACTATCTTCTTCAGGATATTTCTGCTTCAAACTCTACCCACATATTTTCTTTGTTATTCGAAAAACGACAGTGAGAAGAGAGCAAAACTACGGCGAGAAGAAAATGGAAGGAGGGACGAGACTTGGCCGGGCCTCCTCGAGGTACGGTCCAACCCAACCGCCGCCTGTGTTCGACGGTCCAGTTAGAAAGTGGAAGAAGCAGTGGGTCAGTTCTCAGTCCAGTAGCAGCGATAGCAAACGGAAAAGCACCCCTTCGATCCTCCTCTGCCGATGGACCCCGCTTTCTTCTACTGCCACCGCCGCTGACTCCGCCAACCCTGATCAACCGCCCAAGCGCCGCTGCCGATACACTCCGGTAATGGGTTTTTTGAAAAAAAAAATAAAATCCACTGCTGGGTTTTCTTGTTATCTCCTTTTCTCTCTATTTTAATTTTTTTTAATAATCCCCCCCCCCCCCCCCCCCCTCTCCGTGTTTTAGGACTGCTATTTTAAAAAAGATTAGTGGTTGTTCTATTTGTATTTCGATTTTGTGTTTTGAGTTTTGTGTGTCAATTTTGAAAATGTGTTCATTTTGACATTTTGAAAAATTGTTTGAAAACGCTCAAAACGCGTTTTGAAAATTTTAACTTGATTATAACTGAAAACACCCAAAATGACAAATATGTCGTTTTGAGTTTTCTTTACAAATTTTTAACTTGTTTTTAAAAACGCGTTTTCGAAAATGGGAAGTGAACGCATTTTCGCTGTTTTGGAAAATAGAAAACGGCTTGAAAATGGTAAAAAGAACAGGNAATATGTCGTTTTGAGTTTTCTTTACAAATTTTTAACTTGTTTTTAAAAACGCGTTTTCGAAAATGGGAAGTGAACGCATTTTCGCTGTTTTGGAAAATAGAAAACGGCTTGAAAATGGTAAAAAGAACAGGTTATCTTTTCAAGTTAAAATTGGGTTAGATACACTGTACACTACTATCGAATCTTATACTGTGTGTCAAACGAGCCCTTGGACCAAAAATATTTTCTGATCAAGAAATGAGTGTGCTTGTTGGATTCTTGTAGCACGCACTGTAAGTTAGATTGTAAAGTGAAAAAAAAGGTTAAAATCTTGTTTATTGCACCAAATTGAATTAGCATTAATGACTTTTCTCTGCTGGTTATTCATTGAGTTGCATTGCAGATTGTTCCAATAGAAAAGGAGAAGAAGGAAGCTCAAGAAAAGGTTAGCAATGAAGGCAGTACAAGCAAGGAGAATCAATCTAAAGCTAGTTCAAAAATGGGAAGTGATAATATTTTCGAAAATCCCAGCATTGGAGATGTCTCTAAGGAAGATACTCAGGTGATTTGCATCTTCTTTATAATTTATAATCTAATGGCATGTTTTATCCTGGATTGAGTCCATGTTAGATATGTAGTATTGAATGAGGATTGGATGGTATGAATTTTGAATCCACCTTTAGTATGAATGAATGGGATTTGAATTTTAGTGCTATTCAATCCTCCATATTTGAATCGTGCTATCAAATCTAACAAATTGATATCCTTGCACTAATCTGCGAATCATGTATGTTGATTGAAACTCTAGTGCCTGAATACATCCCTAATCTATATTTCTAACAAAGTTATACATGTACAGATTTACGCACAAATTATATTTATTAATCTTTACCTTACCTTCAGGAAGGTGATAGTTTATCAATTCTTTAGAACTTGGCTTATGGATGTGGAAATATGTGATGCTAGAATATTTCGGAGTTACCTTTTCTATTGCAGGAAGTGAGTGAAGGTCAATCCGACTCAAACGACTTGGATGGGGAAGAAGATAGCTAAGTTGGGTAGAGAAATGTTGCATGGAAGTTCATACAACACCAATTATTACTCCCCAAACCCGATCCCCTACGCTGCCCCGACTATTCTATTAGGGATTATTGTGTAGCTACATGTAGACTGCGCAATGTAATTAAGATCCAGTATTGACAAAGGTTCTCTCTTTTCTCAGTGTACAAATTAAGTGCAGTTAAGAATGACCATCACAACTTGCTGTTGTGTTCATGAGTCCATATTGATGTTTGGTATGTTAGATTAAAGCAACCTGTGCATGATCAATAACTAAAAAAAACTAATATATTATCCATTACAATGTATAGTATTGCATCACAGGACACGAACGCGTCATAGCACAAATTCATACTACTAGGGAAAGTTTGTGTGGTATATTTCTCTATTCAAGAAAAAAAAAATGTCTGCACACTTGGACACAACATATGCAAGTTCAAGACGCTCAACAAGCACCTTTATTGATACTGGCTCCTACGGATCCCGCCGGAAATTTTTTCCATACTCAAATGCATTAACATGAATCTTCCGTTTCTAAATCCATTCTAAAACTACAATAATTTAATTTAAAAGGAGAAAATAAGGTTTTATCCTCTACTGAAAACAGTACCTTCAGTACATTATCGATTTCATTTATCTGCTTACTCGCGGTCGACTGCCACCGTCACACCAACTTCTGCAGGTCGTATAACTCGGTCGTGCAGCATGTATCCAGCCTGCATTTAAAAGTACAAAACAACACATTGCTCAGGATTTGTAGACATATTTTGTAAGGTGAAGAATTCACAATCTTTCAGAAGAAATGCGATCATGTGACATTCAAAACTGATAATGTGACATTCAAAACTGAATCATAACGCGAAAAATCACATAACTTTGAAGAAAAGAAATTAAAACCAATCAACATCGTGAACCAAAATGAACAATGTACAGCCTGTGGTAACAATTTCTTGACCCCAACCACAGGTTTCAAAGTAAAATATATGTCATCCTCCAATAAAAGAACAATGAGTTCTACAAAGTTAATAGTAATAGTAATTTGATCCAGCTGCTCTGTTTCTCCAAAAACAACTGTACATAAAATGTTAAATAAAGAACAAAATTGTATGCTTATTGCAGCTCATATACCTTTAGCACAACTGCAACATGGTCCACTGGCTTTGACGCATCTGGAACTTGGAACACAGCATTATGTCTGTTTGGATCAAATTCTTCATTAATCGGATCATACTTCTCTACTCCAAACTTTTTGAATACCTGCTGATGACAAGCTTGTAAGTGCAGCACAACAATTCTAATTGGTTATGAATGTTAATGATGAGGCACATCACAACCTGAGGATTCGATGCATAACGAAGACTTCCTAGGATACGGCAGAATTTAAACAGTTGACAATCAGCTGAGTTCAATATGTCCAAAGAAGATGAAGAATGAACAAACAGCATTACTGATATTATACTGGCGCCTCCTGTATTGACATCAATCTAACGGTACCAGTCTCCACAATCTTGGAGCAAAACTATGGACGGTTCTAATAATATTCTAAACCCCCCAACCCCCAACACAGACACACAAGCATATTATCTCAAGTAATACTTTTTCTAGAAGCAGGCCAATGGAACATACGTGATTAAAAAGAAGGAAAAGGACACAATATGACATGAGACAGAAATTATAATACCTCCGTTAATTGTTTTTCAGTCATATCAACACCTTCAAGAAGTGTTTTAAGTTGAGGAACAGACCCGGAAGCATCATTAGATGTATCAATCTTTGAAAAGCTCTCTCTTGCAGCAGAAGAAGCCCTACCCAGATTATCTGCCACATCCAAAAGGCTTTTTGCAAAATTCTGCAGCATAATTCAAATCAACATTAGAGCAAGACTCTCACAAATACCCTAAGAACTGCAAGGAACCTGTGGCTCCCCCGGAAACATGTAATGCAAACTAAAATACTAAGGAAAACCTGAATGGCAAATTTCTTTGTGTTCTCTGCTTCACGTCTAGTGCGTTCCTTCACGTTCTCCATCTCTGCGTAAGTCCTCAGAATCTTGTCCTTCATTTTCTCATGCTCTTCCTCTTTCAGCTTCACAAGTTCTTCCTTCTCCACCACAAGTTTCACCAGGTCATCTCTTGTTAGGTCACTTTGCAAATCTGAATTAGGATTAGAAAACACAATTTGTTTAGTAATTCTACTTTTGACAGCCTGAAATGCATTAGAGGTTCAAACTAAAACCTGACTTATTTTTTTCATCAGAAACAAATGCTTCTGTTCGATCAACAGCAGCAGCACCCTCTGCCTTATCTTCCCGTTCATTTCCAGATTGAGCAGTCTCCTTTTCATTGGGCTGTGGAGATGCTGATGACGAGAATCCAAACCATTGAAAGGAAGATGAATTTAGGGCTGAATGATGCAGCAGTGACACCTGACCAGGGACAACCTGCATTGCAAGATGCATGCAGTTCCTTAATATATATAAATTTCTGGAGAAGTTATAATTATATTATTAAAAGAATAATAATAAGGCAAACAAGAAACCAATGCAAAATGCAAAGTTGGTGATGTGGCTGATACAAGATAGGGTTATCATCATATTGATGCTAAACTAAAGGAGCTTTTGAAGCTTTTATACAACAATCATGCTACATGTACAGGGCCATATGGGCCCAGTAAAACCATTATAATCCTTTATACAAACTACTGAGAAGCTAGACAACATCAAAAGATTCAAAACAAGCCAACTTTTAAGAGTACGAGAATATTTGAGAAACCAACAAGAATCAAATTTAACACCTGCCTCATAGGAGGATAGAGATAAACGAGACTAGCAAGCTAGGCATCTATTGATTGCAAATTGACCACTGCTACCTTCAATAGACTCTCACATACTTTTGAGCTTTATAGTTAAGCATTAGGAGCTACAGGTAAAAGATTATAATTTATATTTTAAGATAATAATACATAGGATAGTTTTCAATTTATATTTTAAGATAATATGACACAGGGTAGTTTTCACGAGATAACTCCCATGTTAGAGATCACTTAGGAATTCAAGCTCAATCTAGAAACTAGAAACTAATTGCAACTGGAAAAATAACAAAATCATAGAAATAGATTTTAAAGTCTCACCAAACACAAGTAACAAAGCACTTCACTTGTCTACCCTGAACCATCATGCAGATGCATACTACAAATACTAAATAGAACTCAGATGACTTACAAAATAAACTAGTGTGAACTAGCACAACATATAGTGCTAAATTTATCACAATATCTCCAAAACTACTGGTGGGAATGCCAAAGCAAGCAAGCAAGCTATCAATCAAAGACAAACATAGTCATTGACTCCTTAAAAGGATAGTTGCTAAAAATGAACTAACACACGTTCTAAAAGGTGAATAGAAGGCCTAAAAAGAAAGAAAAAATGTAAAGAAATTAAGAATCACAAGAAGGGTAGAACAAGAAGTGAATGGCCTAAAACTTAGAATGGAAATAACCAAATTCGCAGCAGCCTAACCTCTAAAAACAGAACCCTCTTAAGGCTAAAATCCTAGACGTGATTCCTCTTATAAATCTTCGCCAAAATGCAAGGAACTATTTCAAATAAACTAGCAATATTGGAACATCAAAAGGCACAAAAGTATGAAACAAGAATGTATTATATCAAGATCATCAATTGAAGTATAACTCACACACTTATTACAAACCAAAACTTTTTTATGAAGTAGCATCAGAATTATATTCTTAAATACCGTATTATTATTAGAAAATCTTCTTCGAATCAAAAATCAAATGACCAAATTTACGCAGAAAATTATGCTAAAAACTCGCTAAAACCCTACCACAATCCTAATTGACAAATATAACGGTACCGTATTACGGGGGCCATGGGGAGACAGGAATTGATTGTACAGAGTGGAAACATATTTGTGGTCACGACGTTGGCAAAATAACAGCGAGTTGCGGAACTGAGTCAACACCGTCCTTGGAAATCGATTTGTTATTCTGCTCACCGACATGTCTGAGTGGCTTCAGTACTATTCTTAATTTGATTTTTATCAGAGTATTGATTTGGGAAGATTAGGAAGGAGAAGAAATGGCGGTGAGGTCAAGAAGAAGAAGTAGGGTTTAAGGAGGAGAGGGGAAGTAGGCTGGACGTGGTAAGAAAGAAAAGTTTTTGACTTAATTGTTTCCATAATCACCAACTTATATCATGCTCGATTTGCTCAATACAAATCAAAGTGGTCCACGGTACTCACTGAATTTTGTTAGTTTGTACCCATCCACCCTCAAAAATTCATTACCTTATTCACTGATTTGGCTAACAAAAATCTAAAATGTAAAGTCGCGACCGTTAAAAAAATTACAACTCAAATAAACAATTGTTTCATTACTCATCCAACTTATACTTGATCACGATTTACTCATCAAATTTCAAAATACTTTTCGATGATCACTCATCTTTGAGATGTTGCACTCCATTCATCATCCGTCATATTTTGTTCCCTTCATTGCTAATATTTGCACAAAAATTCTACACGGTAAGTCAAAAATGTTAAAAAAAATTACAACTCAACAAAGGCATCAACTCACTAAAATCACCATATATGAAACGTGACTTTCAAGACTCCATAAACTTCTTTAAAATCCAGTAAAGCATCCCTAATGATTCTTTTAGAAATGTCATTTTTATAATTCAAACATTTACTATGCAAAAAATAGGTTTCAATTTGAGGCAGAAAATCTGGAGCATAATTTGTTTTTCTGGAAATTGATTTTTTAAAATACTTTGATTATATTTTACTTCTTTGACTTTTAATTGCATCCAATTAATCATGTGTGATCTTCAATCATTGTTTTATATTTCGAATCAACTATTGAATATTTGAACTTTGATCCCCCGAACTTTAGATTTCTTGCAATTTCACCCTTTGTTTTATATTTCGAATCAACTATTGGATATTCTCGTTCATTGTCTCTAGTTTTGTCAATTTCATCGATCATTACCTAACAAACACAATATACATAAAATTAAGCCATAATTTATTAAAATATCCAACAAATACTCTAACTTAAAGGTTTAAATAAGTGTACAAAATGCACTTATCACTAGGTTTTTTAGGGTTGAAATTAGGGACGCTTTATTGTATTTTAAAGATGTTTATGGGGTGTGCAAGTCGAGTTTCACATATGGTAATTTTTGTGGGTTGATAATTTGGCTAAGTTGTAATTTTTTTTATGACTGTAATTTGCTCGTGGAATTTTCGTACAAGCGGATGATGAAGGAAGTGCAGCATCTCAAAGATGAGTGACCATTGGGAAGCATTTTGAAGTCGTTGAGTTAATTGTAACCAAGTGTATGTTGGATGAGCAATGAAATACTGGTTTGGAGGAGTTGTAATTTTTTAAACGATCGTAACTTGTCCCATCAGATTTCCGTTAGCGACGTCAATGAATAAGGTAACGAATTTTTAAGGGTGATGGATGGAGTGCATACGGACAAAGTTCAGTAAACAATGTGAAGCACTTTGAAGTCAATGAGTAAACTGTAACCATGGTATAAGTTAGGTGATTATTGAAACAATTAGCTTGAAAAGTTTGGCTAAACTTAAACAGATTACCTAAGTAAAAAAATGTGTTTAATATAAAAAAAATTTAATTAGTGAAAGTTTGAAATAAGTAATTTTTGACGGCAAGGTAAAAGGTCTTTTTGGTATTATAGGTAATGAAAAAGTAAGTTATTTGAAAATGTTAGAGTATCTTTAAAAGAATCTCTATTATTAAAGAGCATATTCTATCATTTGGAGCATCTATAAGTTTAGAGAGTTAAAATTTTGAAATACTCCAACAAATTCTTTATATTTAACACTTAATTTTACTACTCCCAAAAAATATTGATTATTTTTCTTTATTTTAACTAACTTTTATTTAGATTATTTTATTGTTTTCCTACATTGAAAGTTGAAACACTTTGAATGCATTTAATTATAAAGAGTGTGTTTGACTCTCCAACCACTCTAAATTAAAATGTTAATTTAAAGAGTCTTTTGGAGCATGATTTTAAATATTGACTCGTTAAAATAGAGCGCATTTCTTGTACAAAGAGTCTCTTGGAGATGCTATTACTCCCAACTTAGAACGCTAGACATATGAATAAATTTAAATAATTTAAAAATATTATTCTTTAGAATATTATCGACGGACAAATGAATTATTATCGATGACATTGTTGATTATAATTCTACAGTGCCACCAGTGATGCTTCCGTTGAACTAAAAAAAGACGAGATCCTCTAGCAATATGGTCTCGCTTAAGAGCTTTTTGGTCGGTGATTAAAGTCATTTTTTCCACTGGTGCTATGAAGGCCTCTTACTTTTTATTTAAGGCCTTTTTTTAGCATTTGTAAAAGATTCAACTGACAAGTGCATTTTGTACATCATGTCTTTAAATTATAGTATTTGTTAGATGTTTTAATGAAGTATGACTTAATTCTATGTATATTACGTTTGTTAGGTAAAGATTTGATGGAATTGGAGAAAATAGTAAAATCGCACAAAAACCAAAGTTTTGAGGACCAAAGTGCAAATATTCAATATTTGATTCAGAATACAAAACAATGATTGGAGATCATATATGATCAATTTGATGCAATTAAAAGTCAAAGGGGGTGAAATATAGTCAAGATATTTTTACAAATCAATTTCTAACTAAACAAGTAATGTTCTAAATTTTCAGCCGAAATCAATTTTTCATATAATAAACATTCGAATTGAGAAAATGATACTAGAAGAATTGTAGCCCTTTAAGTTACTTTCCAATTTACTTTAAGTCGACTCAATCGGATATCAAAGAGAAAAATATGACAAAATTATTGATGACCTTTCAGGGACATAACCACGTGAGCGCGAATTCGTTGCAAGTGTGAGGCCTTCCTACAGGTAAACTAGGAGTAAATATGTTATGCCATGCGAGCGCATTCCGCATGGCCATGCGCACGCATGGCTTGAACACACTAAACTATGTAATTCGAGAATAGGAAATAGATGTCAACAAGTAGATTCTAAAATTCAATACATTCATCTCATAATTTGATAAAAATCATACTTGTACATAGTCGTAGCTTAAGTTAGGATAATTACAATCATAAAAATCATGACATTTCTCT
Organism: Fraxinus cuspidata; assembly: GCA_903798385.1. Classification (NCBI taxonomy): domain Eukaryota; kingdom Viridiplantae; phylum Streptophyta; class Magnoliopsida; order Lamiales; family Oleaceae; genus Fraxinus; species Fraxinus cuspidata. Next base: position 47,353 of record CAIGRP010013531.1, read on the forward strand.
AAAGGTTAATTGTTGAACAACAAGTCATCGATATTATCGACGAAATTTAATTCTTGCTGTATTTTTCATTCTTTCACAAGTTATTATTCTCCACGGATGAATTCAAATATTTTTTTATTCTTCATTAATATTGTCGATGGACACATAAATTAGCTACTATTTCATTTTTTATTAATTTTCCGTTTAACCTCTGTTTGGTACAGTTCTTTTAAACTTATTTTTTTTAAAACTCATTTTCAATCGTATTCTTTCAAGGAAATTCATAAAATTTTCTAACTTCTTAACTGCATATATCCAAAAAATCACTTTTACCTTTTTTTTTTTTTAGTGTTACTACTTTATTTGTTGATTAATATTTTGTTAGTAAATTGCATTTGTTAAACTATTCATGTGCTAACCTGATTCATTATTGGTAGGGCTTATAGGGTTTTTTCCCCCCTTTTTTAAAAAAAAATTTTTCGGACAAAGTTGAATTCAACTTATCGATTGGTGTCGAGTCTTTCAGGTGCTCGATCAAAACTAAGTTCTTGATGAGCTAAACTGTAGTCGAGTTTAAAGAGTTTTGTTGGAGCCCAATTTTCATGTGTCGACCATGGTTGAGTTTTCGTACCCGACCCTAGCTAGTTGATTATATACTTGACTGCATTCAATTTTTCTGTGCGCTTAGGCGGGGCTAAGTTTACCACACTCAACCAGATTCGACTAGTTTTCCTTTTGGTGTGCTTAGATGAGACTAAGTCTTATCAAACCTGACTAGAGTCGAGTAAGTATTAGGCCATAGTTAAACCTTTCACGTGCTTGACGATTGCTGAGTGTTACCGTGTTTGTTCGGAGTTGAGTAAATAATAGGCCGTAGTCATCCACGACATTATATCTCGAAACAATAGAGAACTACCATTAATTATTTCTTCGAAATTTAAAACTAATGAAGAGGAGATGGAAAACCAATTTTTAATCTAAAATATGCAGTGTGGCTGAAGCGCGATCAATTTGTCTTATCTTACCTCCCAAATTTTCATAACGTAAACGTAGTATAAGCTTATGCATAGAGCGTAATATTTAGAGCATGTTTGTAAAGTGTTTAGACGACGTTATCGAGAACTTTCTTAAAAATTAAGTCATGAATCAGTTTTTCACATTTGTCTCGTGAATATTTTCTCATCTAACAATCCACCAGTTTCTTCCTCAATGCCTTTATTCAGCAGTTGCGTGCATTAAATAGGTTGTTCACCTGTAAAGTTATTTACTTGATTTGAATTAATGATGCAATGAAAAAGACTAACTCAATATCGTATCTTACGACAAACTTCCAGTACCAAGTTTTGTAACATTTATTTCGTACAGAAGTCGTGAACTTTTAAGTGCTTCAAACAGGAATTTTCATTTTTGATCTTTTATTTTAGAAGCTAAATCTGTTACAGGCTAGTAAGAAAGGACATGAAAATGGCATTCCATTCCATTGCTTTGATCTTCATGTTTCAGTTATTGCAAATCCCCGAATTTGATGCTAAAGTTTCATCGATTATAGTGTTTGGCGATTCTACAGTGGATTCCGGGAACAATAACTTTATCGCTACAGTTTTGAAAAGCGATTTCAGGCCTTATGGTCGGGATTTTGACGGCGGTCAATCCACAGGACGGTTTTCCAATGGACGGGTTCCGACAGATTTCATCTCCGAAGCTTTCGGATTGAAACCAACTGTGCCTCCATACTTGGATCCAGCTTACAGTATAAAGGATTTTGCTTCAGGAGTTTGTTTTGCATCAGCTGGAACTGGCTATGATAATGCTACCTCTAGAGTGCTTGTAAGTGTTTCTTGGATATGTATTTTAGATCTAGCATCATGGTATATTGAACATATCCTACCCTGCCCATGCCCCTACCCCTTCTAGATTAAAGGCGCAGTCAAGGGGATACAATGGGGTAAGGAGTGCTAAGTTGTAGAGTCTAATTATTGTTGTTGTGTAATTTTCTTCAATGAACTTCTTTTCATCGTAGTAAATTTCTGCATCGGCAAGAACAGACGTAGTCTCACATTGAGACGAACCTCTATAAATCTTGCATGTTCTTGAATGCCTATATTTTATTGCTCTTAATGGAATAAAATTATGATTTCTAACTCTCAACGGGGGGAAAGGAATAGAGATAAAGGTGCAAAAGAATATGACACAACAAAGCAATCTCTAAATAGAGAAGGAGCAAATATCGTCTTAGGACGGCGTATATCAATGTATTTTAGCCTTGTTTTTTTTCCTTCTTGTTCTTCTTCTATTGGTTCGAGTTTTGTCTTCATTCTTCCTATCTCTCCAACAGTTTTAACTTCAAAACCTCTATATTTAATTGCCACTCTTTAATAAACTGATGCTGCATCTAAGCCTGATTGAAACTCCAATTGCAGTCTGTAATACCTCTCTGGAAAGAACTCGAATACTTCAAGGAATACAAAAGCCGACTGGAAGGCTATATGGGTAGAAAGAAGGCAAAGAAACTCTTGACGAAAGCTTTATACATTATCAGTATGGGCACGAACGATTTCTTAGAAAACTATTACGTGCTTCCACACCGATCATTCGAATTTTCTCCAGAGGACTACCAGAAGTTTTTAGTTGGCATAGCACGATCCTTCATTACCGAGATTTACCACCTTGGAGCACGAAAAATATCCTTAACTGGACTCCCTCCAATGGGCTGCTTGCCACTGGAGAGAACACTAAATTGGGGAAATTGTGTAGCAAGGTACAATTATGTGGCCAGGGAGTTTAACAAGAAGTTGAAAGCATTAGTTGAAATACTGAATGACGAGCTTTCTGGAATTCAACTGGTGTTCTCAAATCCATACTATATTCTTTACAAGATAATTCGGGATCCTCAGTCTTTCGGTAATAAGTTTGATATGATATTTCTCCTCGATTCTTGTTGATTGCTAGCACATTGTGTGTAAAATATGATCAACAGTTCTGATTTGCTGATGCTTGTGATGTGATGCAACTTTGCAGGATTCATAACTGCAGCAACTGCTTGCTGTGGGACGGGAAGATTTGAGATGGGTTATCTGTGCAACGAACATGATCCCTTTACGTGTACAGATGCGAATCAGTACGTATTTTGGGATTCGTTCCATCCTACGGAGAAAACAAATGGCATACTAGCACATCATGCTGCCAGAACATCTCTTGCTATATTTAAATAGTAAGAGGAGAGATTGCATTTAGAGATATTTTCAGGAATTTCTAAGAATTTTGCTGGTACTTATGAGGCAGGAAGATGTTTTATTAGGCTACATGGTCTATAATATTATATTAGATGTCGCATAAGTCGAGGATCATTTTATGGACGATTTTTTTCCACCTGCTTTTAAAATATTTCAAAATTGCCCTTCCCAATTTGTTGGAGGAGACTTTCACGTCTCTTGATCTTCATGATTTAATAACTGACAAAGTCTGACAAAGTTATGTTAACCTTTTATATACGTCGTATTTTTACAATAATAGTTGATATTAACATGGTTATATCTATACATATTATATTTCTTGAAAGTTAAAACCCTGTTAATTACAAGTTAATAACATTCACAATTAATTATCATCGACACTTTAAAGTGGAATTGGTTCCAACAGTCTAATGAACTACCAGACTACTAATTAAACAACCATGGTTTCAAATTAATTAGTTATGTAGCTCCCTAGTTGATTCTTACTTGTTATTGACCTACAAAATTTGGTATTTCCCTAATACAATAGTAATATATTGCATTAAAGGGATCATATCTTCTTGCATTTAAATGAATTTATCATTTAATGTCACATATATTAACACTGACACAATATCGTTCCTCATGACAAACTTTTAGTACCAAACTTAAAGTTTGAAGCATTTATTTTCAATAGTCCCCGTCTAACAACTTATGCTAGCTTTTAGTTTGCCCTATTCAATATAGTGTATATATATATATAGTAGATGCATTGGGATTGTTTCTTTAGCCCTATGTAGAGGGGGAGTGCATCGTGAGTTTAGCCTCGGGGCATAGAGAGTGAGTAAATGGATGCATCGCCATGTTTTACAACTGAGACGCGATTTTACCATAACGATTTAGCCCCTGAAACTTATCCGTTAAGTTTGGTGAAAGAGAGGGAGCATTCTCAAGAATTTAATGTCTGCAACTCTGGCAAACATAATAAGGTTCGGATTACTCAAATCCTATAGCCTGAAATTAAATGAAAGCCCACATTGGAATTTCTTTCCTGCTTACTACAACCGAAATGGTGCAGTCTGAAATACTGATAACATCACATTAAATTCTATTGGTATGCTTGACTGGAAAGAACAAAAAGTCAAAAAAAATTTGACTGTTGTGCAGTGTTGCACAGTAATGCATAACCAAACATCGAATGGATTATGATGTGTATCAAATCTGCAGGTTGTCATTAATGTGAAAATTTATGATTTCCACTCATTTAAGGTTGTCATTTTAATCCTTAATAAATTTGTGTTGCATCTTGTTAAGTACATGTTAGAAGCTAAACGTGTTACAAACTAGTAAGCAAGGACATGAAAATGGCATTCCATTCCATTGCTTTGATCTTTATATTTCAGTTCCAGCAAATCATCGGAATAGGTGCTAAAATTTCATCGATTATAGTGTTTGGTGATTCTTCAGTGGATTCTGGGAACAATAACTTCATTCCTACGATTTCAAGAAGTGATTTCGTGCCTTATGGTCGGGATTTTGAGGGTGGTCGACCCACTGGACGGTTTTCCAATGGACGGATTGCGACAGACTTCATCTCTGAGGCTTTCGGGTTGAAACGAACCGTGCCTGCTTACTTGGATCCGGCTTACACTATAGAGGATTTTGCTACAGGAGTTTGTTTTGCATCAGCTGGAACTGGCTTTGACAGTGCTACCTCTACAGTGCTTGTAAGTGCCTCTTGGATATGTATATTAGATGATGTATAATGATAATATATTGAACATAACCCAACCCAACCCAACCCCCCCCCCCTCCCCTTCCCATTTGCTCCATCTCATCCCCCTTGTTGCTCAGGAGACTCCGGAGTAGCTACTTGGCAGCTACTCTGGAGTGGGGTGGCGGTAGGGGGTAGGGAAGACGCAGGGAAGGGGACACGACAGACAGGGTAGGGAGAAAGGAGCGGATATAAAGGTGGGAAGAATATGATACGACTAAGGTGAATATCGATTTTTATAATACTAAAGTAACATTAAAAAAAAAAAACAAAGAAATTTAATAGTTTCCTTAATGAACTATCCATCTTGAGATAATCCAAGTTATAGTTGGAATTATTGTTTAAATTACACACACACACATATAGTAGTTTATAAGTATAGTGGCTCAAATAAAAGTTCGGAAAAAGTTGGGGCTCAAGACAAATTTTGGGACTTGTGCACGCACGCACAAAGACGAAGAAAAAGTTTTCGCGCACGAGGCCCAATGCTCAATCACTAGAAAATTGAATTTCTGGTTCGAAAAGTTGCATCTTTTTGCCTATTAAGGCTTGACTAATCCTCGAGGGGGAGCATAAATCTTTTAGGATAGCGTTTATCAACGTGTTGGAGTATGCTGCATCTAAGCCTGATTAAATCTTCATTCGTAGTCGGTAATACCTCTGTGGCAAGAACTCGAATACTACAAAGAATACAAAGGACGGCTGGAAGTCTATCTGGGAAACAAGAAGGCGAAGAAAATCTTGACCCAAGCTCTATACATAATCAGCATGGGAACAAACGATTTCTTAGAAAACTATTACGTGCTTCCCAACAGATCATTCGAGTTTTCTCCTAACGACTACCAGAAATTTTTAGTTCACATAGCACGATCCTTCGTTACTGATATTTACCACCTTGGAGCTCGAAAAATATCCTTAACCGGGCTCCCTCCAATGGGCTGCTTGCCACTGCAGAGAACGCTACAAGGGGGAAATTGTAAAGCAATGTATAATCATGTGGCCTTGGAGTTCAACAAGAAGTTGAAAGCATTAGTTGAAACACTGAATGACGAGCTTTCTGGAATTCAACTGGTGTTCTCAAATCCGTACCATGTTTTTTCCAAGATCATTCAGGATCCTCAGTCTTTTGGTACCATATCTTACTTCAATCCGTCAAATTGTCTTGCTGATTATCAGCACATTGTGTAATATACATGATCAACAGTTCTGATTTGCTGATGTTTGTGATCTGCGATTTGGCAGGATTCCAAACTGCAGTAACTGCGTGTTGTGGGACGGGAACATTTGAGATGGGTTATCAGTGCAATGAATTTACTCCCTTTACGTGCACAGATGCGAATCAGTACGTGTTTTGGGATTCGTTCCATCCTACGGAGAAAACAAACTTCATACTAGCAGATTATGCTGTCAAAACATCTCTTGATATATTTAAATAGTAAGTTAAGAGGAGTGATAGCATTTAGCTTTATATCAGGAATTTCTATGACTTTTGCTGGTACTCATGAGGCATGAAGAGATGGTTATCTTGCATTAAATTCTTTAGTGTAAGATTTATTTGAAAAAAACATATACATATCCAATTTGAAGCCTTCGATGATGAATTCTAAGAAGGGAACTTCGCATCAATTGTTTTGTCCTACTATTTTGAATGTACTTGTTTTCTTAGGAGTAGTTATCTAGATTATGTTACTTTTATAGACAGACACACCTTTAAAACTAAACATAACTTGTTTGAACTGTCTAGCTTGTTGTCTCTTAGTTTGTACGGCGCCAAAAAATATCACCACCTTATCTATCAATCATTGAGATATTTACTATATTTATAATTTTTCAAAATTTAGCGTAGGTATTTATTGAGCATTCCAACATTAGTGAAACTTCTTCAAGATTTATATTCGCAAGCTAGATTAATTTCCAACATTTTACTGAGGATTTTGCAAATATTTTCTATTTGCCATAGAACTTTAAAAGCTCTCCTACTTGTCAATGTTTCTAGTTATTGAACTTTAAATGTTCTTTGAGTTGCCACTAAACTTGCCAAAATGTTATTGGACTCGCCATTTTAGAAGGTAATAAATTCTATGAACTTACCAAAATTTTATTACATCTACAATTTCGTCTACCATGTCATCTAGTCCGTTAACTTTTAAAACGACGTGTTACGGGGTGACAAATGCGATAACATTTTGGTAAGTTTAGTAGCAATTCGAAGAACTATTAAAATTTAATGACAACTGGGAAACATTTGAAAAAAATTCAAGACAACTAGAAGAGATTTTAAAGCTTAATGACAATTAAGAAACGTTTGTCAAAGTTCAATGACAATTGAGAAATTTAACCCCACCCACCCGTGATAACTACAAGTTAAATAGGGAGATTCGAATTGGCAAGTTGCTTTATACCAAGTAACTATTGAATGGCACCGTTTCGCCTTGAGAAACCCCTCAAAACCAAATTAAATATACAGATAATAACACTAAAGATCACATGTTCCTTAACCATCACTAGTACTATGAATCAATTAATTTAAGCTTAAATCAAGATTTATTCAAGTATTTTTAGATTATGTTTTTACGATTCCAGAGATTATTAAAGAGGAAGAATGCAAAAGTGTTGTATATCAAGAACACTTGAGTCTCAAATGATAAAATAATATCAAAATATATTATAAAAATAGATCAAATATAATTATACAATTATACATACATGTAAGAAAATCACATCTTTTAAAAGCATTTCTAATCATACGGATTCCGGAAATTCTTTAAAAGTTTAGGGATGTCATGTCCAAGCATGTCATCGATGGATTGAATCATTTTAGGTTTCAACTTCTCAAACTTATCGATGTTGTAGAGATTCAAGACCTCTCGAAAGTGTTCAACGTTTGGAAAATCCCCAGCAGGTAGATGGTGTTCCCGTTGCACCTGTAAAATGACAACACCGTTGCAATGAATTAAACGGAGAGACAAAGAAGATTCACCTAGTCGTTCCCAAATATATTGGGAACAAGGTTTAGACTTCAAAGCATGTCTGGCTAAGCTTAAAGAATTTACTTGTAAGGAAATAAAATATAAAATTAAATATTTTTCAATTCAATAAAGCCGGAAATAAGTTATTTTGACAAATCATTTTTACATATAAAAATAAGTTGTGGTAACATGATTGAAAGTTTTTTTATTTTGGCCTAGGGAACCACGCTAGGTGGTGGTTTTTGTATCAAGGTCATCAGTTCAACTTCACATATTTATCTATAACGTTCATTATCACAAACACGAAAAGGTGCATGAGCCTCGCGATATTGAGAGGGAAGAAAGAACCTTCGCAAATTCAATGTCTACATTATCGATAAGTCGCTGTTGGACCTTTGCTTTGCCCATCATTACTGGCATCTCCTTTTTCAAATGACTAATAATACAAGCATGTATCTTGGCAGCCCGAGCACGTTTTACGAATTCATTTATCTGCACAAAGTAAAGGCATCAAAAAACTTGTTACCTGCTGAAGCACATAAAACTGCTGTCTATATACAAAGACCTTGTTCGAGCTCCATTATTTGAAAAAAATTGATATTGGAAGTGTTTTTGAATAATGTGTGGTTAAATAGCAAGGAGAATTTTTGGGTTTATGTGTAATATTATTTTATGGAGAGAATGTGTGATTGATAAGAGGAAAGAAAAAATGAATTAAAATTTAATGGAGGCAAAACATGGGCTAAAGACACCAGAAAATAATGATGTTAAACTCACACGACGATCACAAGCCCTTTTTGGTATGTTTTTCAAATCAGTAAGAAGGTCATCTTGTTCTTTCTCGAAAAGTTCTTGCCCCATCGGACCAGTGGCAGCATTTAGAGGCTTATCATTAAATGAGCTGTCAAGACAGACAAAAACATGGAGTATCAGAAATAAAAATATCTAAAAAAAAAAAAACAGTAATCATATCCATAATAAAAGTGATAAAGGAAAGATGAGGGGGAAGAGGAATAGGGAGGGAGAGAAAAACGCCACCAATAACCATATAAAAAGTTTACATCTATTATTTTTAAATATGAAATGCTCGAAGAGATGAACTATGGAACCACTATGTAATAAAGAGATGGTCCTAAAGATTCTAGTATAAAATAGTAGTGGATACATAAATAAGCTTCCATTTCTAAGCCACCGAGATTATAATGAATGGCTTCCCTTTCAAATCCTTAACTGGTAAAGCTTTAGACGAAGGATCTCAATGCATACCAAATCAAAATTCAAAGCTGATATGGTTTGTACAGGACTAAAGCAAGGTTTCTTGCTTTCTCCCTCATATTTTATGCCCAAAATATCTCATATGATATCGATTACAAATAAAAATTGTAAAATTAGAAAGCATACCCAATATAAACACGCATAACTTCAGGAGTATTCAACACTTTCCCAAGGGACCACATTAATGCTCCATATACCCGCATAAGCTGCAATGAGAACCCAACCAGACAAATAACTAGATAGGACGATGTTTAATCTTTGCTTAAAGTAAAAGTTACTTCGAAGAAAATTTTTATTTTCAAACATGTTAATATATGTCTATTACTTCTAAGTACAAAAACTTACTTATTATGAGAGTAACTCATACCTTCTTATCAAAATAAGTAGCAACTTATTTTGAATTTCATCCAATAAAACAAAGATTATTTTAAAACATAGTTATTTACTTTTAAGCAAATGTTTTAAGCTCACATGCTCTAAGTAGGATACATCATAAATGGACAAAAATAGGTATCTTAGGCACTATAAATTCTTCCTTACTTGCTGTGTATCAACTTGGTCAGCCTTGTTCAAAACCACGCGTATCTTATCATCATGACCACGGAGAGATGAAATGACGCGCTTAAATTCATCACTGATATCGAGTTTGTAAGGATCAAACAAAAGAAGGATGAGATCGCACTTAGCGGCAAACCAAGATGTTACGCCAGTAAAGTCGTAGCTCCTCTGTGATCTTTGTTTTTCACCAGATAGAACTCCCGGAGTATCGACCAGTGTAATATGCTCCAGTAACTTTTAGCATTCAGAATACAAGTAAATGTTAGGAGCTACAGAAATACATATTAAGAATTTTGTCCTCTCAAGAAAATTCAAGTTTGTAACTCACGGGATGGGGCATCTGGGAACACTCAAATTTTGACAAAAATGCAGTTCCGAAAGTTGTATGGCCGCTGAATGGCATGTCTGCTTGAACTGCAATGGTGTTTCCTGGAACACTTCTTTCATCAGGTCCATTCTGTATGAGGAACAACTCCATGATGAGCCCCGATACAGATACAGATACGAAAATGGAAGAACAGATTCAAAGGAGACATGAATTTAGAAAGTTTTTAATAAATTGGGCTTAGTAAGTATCTAATTGAGTTAAATGGCTTTACACAAACTCAAAAGAATCATCGTGACATGAAATGGTGTCTAATACTCTTAAGGGGGACCATTTGACTTTAAAGTTATCGATTTGATATTGAAAAGTGTACATTTTACTTCATAGTGTTTTTTAATTCACTTCAAACTAGTATTTTCGGCTTGAAATGTGTCCAGTTTACTTGAAGAGTTTACCATATAAACTCAAAAGAACCATTCTGACATATCATGGTGCATGATACTGTTAAAGGGTGTCCATTTAATGTAAAAGTTGTTGATTAGACTCCGAAAGGTGTACATTTGACCGCAAAATGTTTTTAGTATATTTTGATAAAGGCTAATTAGGTGGCCAATCGAGCTGAGCTGCCAATAATTCATGCAAAGACAAAACATTGGTTACATTCTATGAAGCCAGTAAAAGAAAAACCCAATTAGCCAATCAACTATATCGTGCCTGTTTAGGTATCAAATGGTATCAAGAGATGAAACCATTGAACTCTAAAAAGATCCATTAAGAAATTGCATAATGGCAACAAAAAGACAATAAAGAAAAATCTAAGTTTACCATGACAACCACAAATCTATCCGTCGTTGGCTCTGGTCCAATGTGAGCTCCTGTAATACGTATTGAACTGAGAATTATATCCTGGTTAAAAAAATGAAAATAAATGAATACTAATTTACAAGGAAAGGAGAAGAATTATCACGTTACCAGGATAACTACTTCCCAGCAGATGTTTAATGAATGTTGTTTTCCCAGTAGAGTACTGGCCCAAAAGCATTACCATTGGCTTAGCATCGAAGTCACTATTTCCCTTCCAACATACAATGCATTATCAGCAACAGTCAAGTCAATTATAAATCAACTTTCATGACAATTATAAAATCATCCGAAAAGCAAAAAAGGAATCAAGAACATTTAGGTATTCTTTTCACACACTTGCAAATGAAAAAAGATTAAATACTTACCAATAATGGAGAAACAAAGTCATTAAACTGATATGTTACTTCCAGGGGCTTCAGTTTCTGAACATACAACTTTTTCAGGCCATCCATTATCGAAGTGACAGAGTTCAACGGTACCTGATAGAATAAATGAGCGAAGGAAGCACCATTCAAGAAACCAAAGAACACATATAAAAGATGAAATCCGACTTCTTCCTCAAGCAATCAATATAAAAACAATGCAGAAAATGACGGATTGAGGTTGTTATTACAACATAATCATATATACCATAATCGAGTTCCTCTCGATCCACTTTGCTATTTGCATTGAACTATAAACAACAGGAGGGAGATTGAGTGGGCGGTTTGCAGAATTAAATAAGAACGAGTAGTTTAAATGTTGAAGATGTTAAGTAAGCAACAATAAACATGGAAGAAATCCAGCAAACAAAGAATAAATCGTAATTAAGAATAAAAACACAGAATGATGGAAGTAATTGCAAGAAGTTTCAGTGAATGAAGGGTATCAATAAAAACAAAAGAAATGGGAAATTTTCTAACTACTTGCCAGATTACCTTCTTTGCAGATTTTGAAGAAGTAAACCAATTAGCCGATTTTAAAGATTGCAATTGAGGACTACCTGAATTATTGCAAATTAATAAAGCCAAAGGCTCAAATACTAAATGAACATAGTATTGTGCATAAAAAAAGAACCCTATTTACCATTCTGATCGGATTCCTTTTTAGATTTACGCTTCTTCTGCATAAGAGAAATAAACAAATAACCCTTAATTATAATTAATATTTAAACTAAAAGCAAAGTATATTAAAAAAAAAAAATGTAGTGAACGTACCGCTAAACGCGCATCAAGGCCTTCCATGGCTGGAGGTTGCAAGTTTTCAAAGTCACCTGAAGATTATTAAAATATTTAAACTATAGCAAGATCACTTTATTATAGAATTATACAAAATAAAAACCAAAGCAAAAGTTCAAGCCAGGATCAATTCACCATCTTGAAGAAGTCTTTGTTAACCTTAAACATCATAATACTGAACTAAAAGAATCTGACCTCCAACATTTATAATGTCACTGGTGAGAGTATGTCCAGCTTGTGCCAAAGAGATTAGCTACATGTTAGAATGCTAATAGAAATCAGATCTGTAATATTGATTGTCACCGAAATTATCTTTGAAAAAAAAAAAAAAAAAAAAAAAGAAAAGAAATGAAAAAGAAGAGAACGAAAAACTAAGAAAATAATACAAAAATTAAACCCCATTATTCACAATATAAATGGCAGAGAGTGCATGTGCAAATGAAGACGGTCACTTCCAGTTTTCAACATGATTGGCAAACCCAAAACTTAACTAGAATCCATAGAAAATGTCTACGTATTATATTGGAAAATTCATAATATTTGGTTATAGATGCTGCCAGCAAAGTATCAGATATTTGACCCCAGAGGAATACATATTACATATTGCAGGCAATTGAATATTTGGCATATGCCAGACTACTAAGAACATGATTGAATACTTGTCAAGCCAGCGCAGAAATCTTCGTGTGGAAGCATGGAAACAGGAAAATAACCGTCTGGACTTAAACTGAGAATGATCAATGCAAAAATAGTAAGCTGACAGATATCTCAAGAACCTGATAATACTGCATATAATCTTTATAATCTAGTTTACACCACCCTTCTCAATAGATATTCGTAAATACAATCAAACTAAATAGCATTATTTTCATCTCCGCTACGAAAAAAATGGAAGGCAAAACAACCAGAAAAGGGAGAGGTGGGGGTGTACAAAGAGCAAACCTGCTTTAAATCTTCACGAGGCAAATTAGACTTATTAAAGAACTTCGTAGCGTCATTTCCTGTGAGACGCCCATCTCCATCTAATTACATTGATAAAATCCTTTATCAATTCATTTAGCAAATTCAGTTGAATGCGAAAAACTTTTATATATGTCTTACCTGAATCAGCAAAGGAAAACCATTCTTGGTAAATCTTCTGGTGCTCCTTGGAGCACCGATTAATTGGCGCTAAATTGATCTCCATCTTGTAATCCGAAACCCCCAAACTGTATGATTATTATTTACAAAATGCTAAAAATAACGGCTTGATTGCATATAACAGCGAATGATCCCGGGGGGGGGGGGGGGGGGGGGTTTCGGGGAAAGACGGCCGTTCTGCCACCTTAACAATTCATTAAAATGTTCTCATCCTCTGATTATACAAAAATCAAAAAGAATTTTTTGAATTCTTCCTTCTTTGGGTAAAGTTTCTCAAATGGCAAATCCAAATTGCAAATGCTTTCATATACATTAATGGCTTCGGGTGGTTAGCAATTGAACTTATGATGCGAAGCCAGGCAGCGGCTTTGCTACAATGAGAAGTGAATTGCACAAATCGACCGTGCATTTCGGCAATAATCACTCTCGATTCACCATTAGTTTTCATTCTTCGATGAAGTGTATCCTCTACATACATGTTTTACGTGAAATGAAGAAAAGATTTTGTAGATTTTCCTTTTTTTTTTTCTTTTTTAAATCCAATGTGCTCTAAATTCTATTTCTTTTTTTTTTTTTTTGGAAAATAGGAAATTTTCTACTGTAGTCCCTAATCTTTTGCAGTTGGTACAGAATCATACTCAACCTATTAAAAATGTAAAATAGGTGCTACGTAGTCTTGATGTATGAAATCGTTAAAAAATCTGTTAAAGTTGCCATAAAATTAAATCATCTTAAAATATACATGCTTTTGAGTCAAATGTTATTTTATCAGTAGGTTTGGTAAACAGGGCAAACATTCTTTAGCTCATGAGCTCGGTTCGCCTTGACTCGAGCTCGTTTTGAGACGAGTTATGGTCCGAGTCAAGATCACATTTTTTCTATTGAACTATTTATGATTCCATTACTACGTGCAAACCATAATATGAGTTTGTAATTATTTTATATCTTAACACTACATCTGGTATCGCCAACATAAGAAGAATCATGATCATAGTACAAATCAAAGGACTTGACAATATTACATGTACAGTGTAGCAATTTCTATGATATAATTTCCATGTAAAATACATCCTTGATAAATTACACCCAAAAAACAATGATACAAAAACATTGAATGATTAAACAGCCTCTTTACATGCTCAATCACTGATTTCTCCATCTTCACTGTGCAGACTGGAATCAAGCAACAATTTATTACGCGCTGACAGTGAATTCCTGGAACTAAACGTGCAAAGAATGATCGACTGGTCTCCGGTCGAGTAGTCACTCCTTCAAGAGATTCCTATAGTCTTCCCTAGCAACCAGAGTACAAGGGATAACTCTATCCCAAATATGGCGCGAAGTGATGTTCTGTCGAGCATGAAGCCATATACTGTAATGCCAGCTCGATTATTGCCAAAGTAAGTTACTACCAAATATCAAAACAAAAAATTATCGTAAGAGGCACCATATTTATTGCATGTTTTGTATACTTAGATAGCCAAATAGCAAGTTAAAATTTTAAGAAATTACCCAAGGCTTGTCTTTTTTGAAACGAGATGGTGCAGTAGGCATGTGACGGGATGAATCTGGTGTTATCCATTTCATCTTCTTCATCACCAACATCATCGATATCAAATGAAGCATCAGAACTCACAGGAAAAACTCCATTTCCAGCCACCGGACCAACTAGAGTCTCATTTTCAACTGTTTCAAATGAGTCGATAGTTGCACATACGTGCCACTTGGCAGCTAGGCAAGTAACCGATATTGCCTTGTGCGTAATTCTTGTTGCACTTCGCAGTATAATCATAAGCCCGGCGAGAAGGCTCACAGAGCATACAGCAAGTTCCCCAGTTCTGTATATGTTAACATCTGTTCTTGACCATTTAGTCATCAGAAGCGACGCAGATTGACTTACCGTAATCAATACCAATGCCCACAATATGAATGTTCTGTACCGATGGCTTATAATTCGTAAATGCCTCCTAATCCTGAGGTGTTCTCTTAAAATGGATTCAACGTCGTAATTAGATTGGAAAACCTGAGCAAAGTCTTGTAGACGGAGAATTTGAAGGTAGCATATCAGACGGAAGAGAACACACACTAGAAAAAAGACCACCGTTCGATAGAACCACGAGCATAACTCTAGGATGCACGCAACAGTGTCGCTCACGATGGCATTGCCCAAGAAAGGTATGCGGGTTCCACCCGAACTGTACCACCATATCTTATAAGCACTCTCAGCAGCAAAACAGGGAAGGACGAAGATGAATAGGATCGTCAGTGACCTCTGCAAGTAAAGAGCGAAAATTGATTCTAACTATGTAACAGAATATGTATTAGACAACAATGTACAATAAACGAGATTTTAACTTGAGACAGGCAGTGAAATATTCTTCCATGGCGAGTCAACATTAGATTATCAGATTCAAAAACCGTATGGATTAAGTCCCGACCCACAGCTAGAAGAGCAATGACGAATCAAGTGAAATCAAGAACACACAAAGCAAGAAAATTTTAACAGTTTTCTTACTACAAGAGCTAGACTAGATCAACTCATTTTTTTCACTATTACTGAAATTTGAAAAGAAAAGTATTCAAAAGCAACACAAATTCGTAGAAAACTTTCCATCAACGTGAGAGCCACCCAAGAGTTACTAATCAGTTAGAGAACTACTCTTTCCTCTCTAATTTCCCCATAAGTGGGGAGGGGGACACAGGCTAAACCGCCGGAACCACCGGCTAACAACCATCCAATTCCAGTCGCCACCAACCACCCCCACCCACAAAAGTTACATATAGATTGATTAGCTTTCACTGTTCAAAATAATAATAATAATAAAAAATAGGAGAAATAAACATTTGATCAACAGTTCAGAGACAAAATTTATGCAGATACATACATTGAGTTGCTCTGTGTATCCCTTTCGGACGGTCTCGCTCTCATTATATAGCTTATCAAAGAACAAGAATCTCCTCAGCCCAAATTTACTTGTAAAATACGATAAACAAATAAACGACAGGGAGGCGACACCGCTGAGAGAAAGCTGCATCACGGTGTCGTACGGCCGGCTGTGGCGGTTGTCGCAATCACTACAAGCCAACACGAAATGGGATAGTGCAGGGATCAAAATGGCAAATACCAAGAAAACGAACCACGAAAGACAGGCAGTCTTTGCATTGGATTGATCCACGCACAGCCATTTGAGCCACCTACGAAAGCTGTGCAATTCATCGCACGCGTGAGAAACGCATCTTAAAAGAGCCACGTTCTTGTTGGAATTCAACAAGGATCCTCTTGAAGTTTCGCCCCCCATCATCAAATAATTTCTTCAACCAGGCCGATTATTTTGTATGCTAAAACAGAGAGAGAGAGAGAGAGACGTATTAGCGTATAAAAATAAGGGTGTATTTTACTAAAGAAGTAATTACGGATAATATCAAATAATTATAAAGTCAACTATAAATATATTAAAATAAATATTAAATTCATAATTTCGTTTTACGTGTCACGTGGTTCACCTGAAATCATTCTTGATATGTCAAATGCAACGTGTATGGTTCCCCTCCAGTCAAGTAAATGGCAAACCTAGCAACCTGTCCATTCTACGTGAGATGTGTCCAAGTTTTATGATTTTATTCCCGAGTGTCACATTTTAGTAGAAAAATTTTACGAAGTCACCCGACTTACAAGTTTATTCATCGTGACTACTCAACTTCGGTATGTTATAGTTTGGATACTCTTACATATTTGTTTAGTTTAACTATGTCAGTTGTGATCGTGGCTAAAATTAATGGCTAGTGCATGAGGGAGAATTTGGCTTGTGTCTGCAAACAAGATTAGACTTGGCCTTTTGGCCCCCCCAACTAGTAACCTTGTTAGCTCGTTTACTTATAAACTAATAAAATAAGCCGAAAATGAGTATAAAAAAATAGTCGACCTATGAGCTCAAGACAGTTCCACGAGCTAGCTCTTGAAAAAAATGGAGCTCGATTCGATTCATGACTCGTCTCAATGGGAGTTCGAGTGTTCCATAAATATAGCTAGGACAATCCAAGCTCCCGTGTCGACGAGAGGCTCAACCTGTTTGTCACCCTTATCCATGACTGGTGTTTGTTTTGACGCTAAATCAACCGTCATTTTGCCAAACAAATTGAAATCGAATCGCAAAATTGCAAACCAATGGTGGTTAAATTCACTTTACTCAAGTTTTCTTCATTGATAATAATTGTTGATTTAATATCAAGCAAGTGTCGATTCTTGCATTTCATAACCCGCATGGCGTTGACAGTATGTTTTGGTCTCGCTACAAGTATAATAGTCGAGCTAACATAAAAATGTAAATTGAATGATTAAAATCGAGATAAATTGAAGTTAGATGATTAACATTAAACAAACCCTTACGTTGGGTGACCACCAATAAAATTTCCCTCGATGTTAAAAATTTCTATTAATAAACATATTTGTACTCTGTCAACCAAATGCATTACGTATGTAGCGTAACTTTTAATTAAATATATGGATAAAGGTCAGTGAATTTGGTGCAATGTTGCATGTCTGTAACAAGTTGATTGGGCGTGGAGCACGAGCATCGTCTTTTACAAGTTGGTGTTTTTAGTAGAATAATGCTATATGGGATAAATATATGCATTAACCAAATAACATTAATTTGAAATAAATTATTAGTTTATTTTTTCGATGTACTAATTTGAGCTCGCATTTTGTTCATGCATCGTTTCAATACTATAAATCGATTGCTTAAGTTACTAAGTTCAAAAATATTCGATTTATAATTCGATCTGAATTTTATTGTCTATGATTGATATATAAAGACGAACATTTTATTTTGGTATGATTTTCTCGATTTTATTTAAGTGCATTTTTGAATTTCGTAATAATATTGAGCGTACATTTTGCAATTTATTGAATCGGACCACATGAAAATTAATTTGTGAAATCGATCACATATTTAATTTTACTTGATTGTTGTACGTAGGACCTTAATCTTAAGCAGTTATTAGACTTTCATTACTATCTTGAAATTCTTTAATATGTCAATGGGATAATATCAAAATACTGATCAATATATCGGTGCTTTTGGAATAATTATGAAATATCTAGGAACATATATTCACATTATGGAATTCGTAATCTATTTAATATGTACAATCATGACCCCGTAGGGTTTTTTAATGGGTAATTAAATTTGAGCTTGATAAATCGACATTAACTATTGAATTAATATTGTGACTTAATCGCATGAACTTTATCAGTGTCACTATAAAACATTGCTCATTTGGATTTTGTCCATAAAATATGACGAATTAATTACAATTAATTTCCATGGGTCCTCTCCATGTTCCTTCCTCATTTCTTCTCATGCTATTTTCCCCCCCATAAAAGTCCGACCTTCTATTTTTTCAGTGTTTTAAAGAGTTCGTCTAGGTGGCGCCTAGACTAGAAGTTCAGGCAAAATGTCTCCTTCTGCGTCTAGAACTTTTTTCTTTCAATTTCTAAACGGCTTAATTTTTTCCTTTATCTCTTTCGTCTTCCCTAAACGCGCTTTATTAGTTTTTATCCTTTTCAAAAAAGGTTTTTTATTTGACTCTAGTTTTTAATTTAAAAAAAAAAAAACTTTCATTTGACTTTAATTTCAAGTTTTTAAAACATTTTTTTGTACAAAAGTCAAAAATGATTTTATCTAAATAGTTAAATAGGATTTAAATTATGGTACTATCTACATTATGCAATTATAATTTTGAAACTCATTATTTTGTTACAAAATCTAAAAACATGTATGAAATTTTTATAAATCTATTAAGTACGACTTGTCTAATTAACAACTAAAACTATGAAAAATATTCCAATTTTAGTATTTCAAAAACTTGAAAATTGTATAATTGACTAATAATAGGAATTATCAGGTAATTATCGTATTTTATAATTTTAGATGTTTGATATGTATTATTTTATTTATTAGATAAATTTTAAAATGATTACTATTTAAAAATAATATTAAAATAAAAAACTTTGTTTCGCGCTTAAACCTCTTATAGGCTCGCTTAAACTCGTAGAGTTTGAAGTTTTACCTTCACGCTTAATCACGCTTTACGTTTTTTTAAAACACTGATTTTCTTCGTATAATTTTGAGAAGTTCAAAAAATATTTCAAGTCAGCCGATCGAACGTCGTCTTTAGATATAGACAGAGCTCTTCCCCGGGTCTATTTATTTATGAACGTACGATGAGATCGTACGGACCTCACTAAGCATATGCTAACCTCCTCTTTTCAAGGCTTTCTAAACCATAAATAGACCCTAGCAAATGTTTTGAGCTCATTACAAATGTTAGATAAGGATTCGATAATCGACTACTCAATATCTTGCCTTCTCTCAATGCGGGTCTAATCACTCAAGCATACTCTTAATTCTTATTGATCAAAGTGTAACACATGATACTATAACGACCACGATTTAATCTAAATTATAAGATGTTTCGTAGTAAAATTAGAAAGAAATATATATTTTGTCAATGTTTCGAAATGCTAACATCCTTACAAATCAAACATAAAGATCGAAAAGAACAAATATCTTTTCGTGCTTGCATTGATCACTCGATTTAAATACTACCAGAACTAGGGCACCCTAAACCCGTGGAGTTAAACTTGGTTCCATGATCTCATAACCTCAAAATAAATCTTCCTTAACTAGAAGAAGCGATAACGGCTTTTGACTATTTTGTAGATCTTGGTGGACTTATCTGTAAATATTCCAAAATACAGGAACTATTTTTTAAAATTCCATAAATCCCCATTAATTGCTTACATATTACGCATCATTTTTTCCTATAAACACGGCGCCGTATAAAGACCGAAAAGATTCAACCACTTAACATTGTCCGTCGGATTAGACCTAAACCCACCTCAGCCGTATATCTGTAACCTCCAGAATCCTGATTGATTCCCTTCTTTTTTATATCCTTAAAAAGTGGACACAATTATTAAGGGCACAAAACCTCACTACAGCAGCAGTAGTATTCCAAAATTCAACCCTTCAAAGCAGAGGCGACCGGCGGAGGCGATTAATCGGCGGCCACTAGACAATGTCAGGTGTCACTCAAGACGAAGACAAGAAGCCCGGAGATCAGTCGATTCATATCAATCTGAAAGTCAAAGGCCAGGTTTCAATATTTTTGATGTTTCCTTGTTTCCTCCGCCTTTTTTTCCATCGAGATGCTTTGGATTTGTTTTTATAGATATGTTTTTGTGCCGTATAATGTTTAAATTTACTCGATTAGTGTAGAGTTTGTTTCTAGGGTTTTAGAACAATGTAATTCTTTCGATAAATTTTAAGGTTTTGTTGTTTGTTGGTGCTCTTAGAGGGTAGGTGTATATCGATTGTTTGTTGGGGCTCCTAGTGGGATGATCTACACACTAGTTATGCTGTGCATGTAATTACATGAATGTTCAGAATGAGTACTGTGTTATTGTTGATACATTTGCCGTTTTCCATTTAAGATTCTAAATTTTTTCTAGCTTATACGCCGTCGGATGTTTTTTATTTAATTGGATAGCGTGCAATTTTTTTTTGGGTTTTAGATCAATGTATTTTTTAAATCAGTTTTCAAGGTTGGTTATGTTGTTTTAATGGTAGATATTTTGATTATTGGAGTCTCACTGGGTAGGTTTTACAGTTTAGTTTGCTGTTCCTATAATTAGAAGATTGTTTAGAGTGAGAACTGTATTGTTGTTGTTATAGGCTTTGCAAACTTCAGCTCTGTGTTCTTTGCAAGTCATGAAATTTATCTACTGATGAAGGATTTATGTAGCGCGTTTCATACAGGGAGTCAATTTCTTATAGCTTTACCTATTGTTAGCACTAGTCAAGATGAAGTTTCTTGAGAAGGCAGTTTAAAAATAATGAAAAGTTCTCGAAATTCTTCTCATCCGAACAATCCCAAAAAACTTGTCTTTCTCAAGAAATTCCTGATTAGCCAATTTTCTGCACAGTTTAACCCTTCCGTTATTGCACCATTTAGCCCTTCCATTGTTGGATCAATGGTCAATGGCTAAGCAAAGTCTTCCTCTGTTCCCCACTACTTATAGAAGAAGAAATTTGTTTAGCAAACAGGATTTTTGATAGTAAAGATGCTCTTAGTTTTGGGTTGAGTTACTTGAACTACAGGTCCACTTCAAACCTTTGAACCATGTTATACTGGTTATTTTGTTGGAGAGGATTTAGAAGAAAAATGAAAGCAAATAAATGTATGCTTACATTGCGAGTTTTATATGGGACCATTTCACTAATTGTTACAAGAGTGAAGCCATGTTTAGTCATCGGTCCACCTGAATATTCTTGCTCATTTATTTTTTGGTTGGTTGCTTTCTCTTTCAAGTGATATATAAGGCTGTTCTTTTTCCTTTATTTCCGGCCACAATCTTCAATCACACTATATATGTATGTCTGTGTGTGCGCCAGATTTATAACTCTACAAGTACTTCTGTCTACCGCGATCATTTAGTTTTGCTGCTAGTAACATTACAACACTCTTATTCTCATAGTTAAGTAAACTAAAGAATGACTTGCCCTCTTGGTTTTTTGTGATTTTTTTATTGATGTTAGCATATTCTCCATAAGCGTCTTTGAATAGTATGTTTTTGAGCCATTTAAACATCTTTTAAGACCTGTAAACGACGGTGTCAAGAACTTCAGATAAATGTATTGTCAAGGAAAGGTAAATTTAAAGTTTTAAAGTTTTTTGATGAAGAAAGTGGCATTTTTCTACATTCTGCTATTTGGATGCATGGATATTTGTTCGTAGAAGGGCCTAATCTAGTTACTTTATGCAGGATGGAAGTGAAGTAGTTTTCAGAATTAAGAGAAACACACAGCTGAAAAAGCTCATGAATGCTTATTGTGATAGACAATCTGTGGAATTTAACTCAATTGCTTTCTTGTTTGATGGTCGTCGCCTCCGAGCAGAGCAGACTCCGGATGAGGTCAATTTTCCTCTCTCTCTCTCTCTCTCTCTCTCACACACACACACACACACACACACACATCTTTTCATGTCTTCACAATCTATTCACACGCCAAAATACATAAAGTTTCTGTTGCATTTTTCCTTTGATGGCCTTCCCTTCCCGGGGGAGTAGACTCTTGACGAGGTCACTTTTACTTTGTTCTCTCTCTTTCTCTCCACGCACACTTGCATTTTTAAAATTGCATTTTTGGTTTACAGCTTGAAATGGAGGAAGGTGACGAGATAGATGCCATGCTTCACCAGACTGGAGGTTCAACTGCATAGTAAAGGAGGACGAGTCCACAATTGCCTTCTGGAAATGTAATATAAATTAGTGCTGCAAACTTGTTTAACAGCGGCAGTTGAGATATTTCAATTGCTAGTCTTTTGGTGTGTTTTAATCCTCTTTTAAACTTCACATGCTAGCTGACTGTTGTCAAATTTTGCATCAGTATTGCATAGTTTCAACTGGCAGTTACCCGTTCAGTTTCAGAAGCTTCGTTTTACTAGTTAGTATCTTGTTTCGGCACTGGTTTTGCAAATAATTTCTCGAGTGGCCATTTGAGATGGATATATTGAAATTCATCTACTAGAAGAGTTTTACGAGGACACTCCTCTTAAAGTTCTTCTATCTGGACAAAACAAGAGGAACATTGACATATACTATAAAGATCCAGAATAAGCTGGAATGTCAAACAAGTTTACAGGCAAGAATTCGACTTGCTAGTGTCTTTGTTTTTAAAATATAGGGATTATGGCTGTGGTATAAATCTGGGTTTGGTTTGGTGGCGTCGTTGGGGGTGGGGTGGAGGGCTTTTATGGGGTTAGGCATCAAAAGCAATAATATCAAGCCCTTGGTACACCCACCTAAAACCTGCAGACTTAAAAGAGGGAGGCTTTTAAATAAATATAAATAGAACCATTCCCATCACTTTCCAGTATGCTGACCAACATGCCAAGACATTTATTTCACAATTTTACATAATAATTTTTATTTTTTAAAAAAATAGGAAAGAATGTATTATGTAATTATGTCGGTTAAGACATGTCTAGCACTAGAAGATTAAGGAATTGAAATTAATTAACGTTGTCCAATACGATCAGCTTTGAGAGGTTTACACGTTAATATATGTACTATATACAAACTTGCGGATAGATCATAGATGAGAAATGTTTGGTTCTTGATTTTGTCCTTATATTTTTATTTCGTTTTCAGTCAACAATGTTTGGTCATTCCTTCGTCTTCCTTAACTTACAATAATTAAAATCGAACAGTTAATTAAATTGAAATGTGAAAAATGACTTCAAATCTATATTTTATTTTTTTAGATTGTTTGGATAATTTATTATTTTAATACGTTGGTCTTGTTTTTAATTGTTGATACTATTTGTTATTGTTTTTGATTACTTTTTAAGAGTGTGTAAATTTCGGATATATATATATATTTATTATTATTATTATTATTATTATTATTTATTATTATTTTTTTTTTCAAATTATGCACAGCGTTTGAGTTCATGGGTCAATTTTGTCCTATTTTGCTTAAAAGCTTATGCACTTGTTTGATAAAAGATTTGTTGAGAAGTTATTTTAAAAAATCTTTTTTATTTTTTTATGTGGTTAAAATGTAGGAAAAAATAATGAAAAAATAAAAATTATTTGAGAACGTATAGTTGAAAGAAAGCCCGGAAGAAAAGTGATTCTTAAATAATAAAAATCAAAACAGTGCTAGTTATTTTGACATATACCAATTTCATACAAAAATTGTCTGTACAAGTTCGGCACGAGTAGCTCGGTGCAAGCGGCCTATTAGCCGATCTACTTCTATGTTGGGTTGTGTCTATCTAGCCTTGTTTCGTTGTGTGGAATTTTGACCTCATCATACCAATAATCGTTCAAGTAATTTCAGTTTCGTATAATTCAACTTTTTTCACACTTCTAATTCCCGCTGTTCAAATTAAATGAAGTTCTTGTTTGCTAAAAAGCTAGTAAAAAATCTGATCAAATTATACTTTACGGTAATTTTTATTCACTTTTTCACTGTACATGTTAACGAGATTCATTAAATTTTATCGTTTGAAGCCGAAGATTTAGAGATGTACTATTTGCTCTAATGTAGTGCTAAATAAACACAAAACTTAGGCACGTGCCTCGCATGTGTATATATAGAGGTAAAGGACTGCTCTGCCACAGGGAGTGAAAGCAGAAACCAACACGCAAAGAATGAGGCAATGCAAATGCAAGCCTTTTCCATTTTTGATTTCTGTAATTTCTCTGTTCAATGCATTTCAGTTCTCTGAATCCTTCAACTATGGCGAAGCCCTTTCCAAGAGTCTCCTGTATTTCGAAGCACAGCGTTCCGGCCGCTTGCCGTACAACCAGAGAGTCACTTGGCGCCACCATTCTGGCCTCACCGACGGCTTAGAACAGGGGGTCCGATCACTTAACAATCCACATTTCAACATTTTTTTGTGAATTTTTTTATTGAAATTTGTGTATTTGCGATCGATTTTTGCTAGGTTTGTGAAGTTTATCGTGTGTAGTTTTTTGCTTGAAACTGGTGGATTTGGTTGGAGGTCACTATGATTATCCCACATTTGCGTGATGAAGCATTTATTGTGAATTTTGCTTAAAATTTGTGAAGTTTAATCTTTATTGTGCGTGATTTTTGCTTGAAACAGGTAGATTTGGTTGGACGTTACTCTTTTTGTGCCGAAACATTTATTTCTGCAATTTTGATTATAATTGGTAAAGTTTATTATGTGTGAAACAGGTGGATTTGGTTGGTGGTTATTATGATGCTGGTGATAATGTTAAATTTGGTCTTCCAATGGCTTTTACCATTACAATGCTTTCATGGAGTGTTGTTGAGTACCGGGATCGGATTGTGGATGCAGGGGAATATCGCCATGCCCTTGAAGCTATCAAATGGGGAACCGATTATTTCATTAAAGCACATACTCATCCACATGTTCTTTGGGCTCAGGTAATTTACACATTTTCTCTCTCTATTTGCGTCTTTTTTTGAAAATTTGAAGAAAAAAGGCGCACGGCTGCCGACAATTTTCAAAAAGAGTGAACAATACCCTCCAATCATGCCGGAGAATTGCTTTGAATTTTTAGTCATAACAGTTTCTCCTCAATTTCTTCGTGGGTCCATTACTGCAAAGTGCCAGAAATTACTCGTAATTATCGTGGTAATTCGGGGGAATAATAGTGAATGACGTCATGATATTTTGCAGGTGGGTGATGGCGACACCGACCACCTCTGTTGGCAGCGGCCGGAGGATATGACGACTTCCCGGCGTGCTTACAAGGTGGATGTGGAGCACCCGGGCTCCGAAGTCGCCGGAGAAACTGCGGCGGCCATGGCGGCAGCGGCCATTGTGTTTAGGACAACAAACCCACATTACTCCCTACTGCTTTTGGATCATGCACAACAAGTAAGTTAATAAGGTTGTTAAGGAGCGAGACAATGTAGAACTTTACCAAATTTAGCAAGGGCTTAAACTAATCTGCTTTATTGTCCACCAAAACTACTACTACATAAGCATCTTATAAGTAGTGTTATTAAATTGGTGCATTAGATTTTTAAGTTTTATAAAATTACCAAAAAAAAAAAAGTTAAAAACGATTCGTTTTAAAGCTTAGGCGGTTAGTCAAAAAATAAATTTAATTAATCCCTGTTTGGTGCACATTTTTGCTCTAAAAATATATTTTTTTGTTTGATGTGATGGGGAATATGTGGCTAAAAAAAAGGAAAAATTATTGATGTGATGTATAATATTACTTTATTGAAAAATGTGTAGTTGAAAATAAATATAAAAATGAGAGTGAAAAAAATAATGTGATTCAAACAGTAGCTTATTTATATCATGTTTTTCAAGATGTGTATTCATGTGAACACGATGTACAATTTTCATAAATAGGCCAAAAACTTGTTTATTATTCAAATTGTAACACAATTGTATTAATTATTCCTGTGGCATGTTTGTCAATGACATTTGAATATATTACTAGATAATATTAAGCTCGTGTTTGTTTGACTAAAAATTAGAGTTTTAATATATTTTAATATAAATGATCAAATGTAAAGTAGAAAAGTTGATTAAAATTATAAGTGTTATGAAATATATAGCTAAAATTAATTATTAGCTCCGATTTAACTTTTTATCAGTTTTTTATCTAAACAAGGGCTAAGAATGTAAAAAATGGGTGGAAATGTAAAAAATTAAGCTCAGTGTCTGTTTGATTGCAAATGTAAAAAATTAATTTTATCTAAAATTAAGCTCAGGGTCCGTTTGATTGCAAATGTAAAAAATGGGTGGAAATAAAAAGAATTCTAAGGAATTGAATTGTCTCAAAATTGTTTTACTAGGAATTGTAATTAATTGTATTTGATTGGTATAATTTTCACCTGAGAAATGTCGAAAGTTTGGTATCCGTTTGATTTTGTTTTTCATGAAAACTGTCCATTAAAGTAATAATTTCGTTTACCATTGGGTCTAGAATTTGTTTCACTTGCAAAATATTTTTTTTTTTTAATTATCATACCGAATACCATTCGTTTGGCTTTGTTTTGCATGAAAATTATCAATAAAAGTAAATTTTTTTTTACCATTGGATCTAGAATGTTTCCCAATTACCCAAATAAAAAAAAGCTGGAAAATGAAAACCCACCTAAAAGGTGGGAAAGCAATTTCAACAAAATCAAGGAAAATGTGCACGTGTGAGATAGTGAGGAAAAATTAAAATCTTGAAGGCATATTTGAAGTTGTTTAAACATACCATATGAGTACAGGAATGAGTTATTGAATTAGGAGAATTTGTTATGCAGTTGTTCGAGTTTGGTGACAAGTATAGAGGAAAATACGACAGCAGTATTGGAGTAGCAAAAGGGTATTATACGTCGGTGAGTGGTTACATGGATGAGTTGTTATGGGCAGCTGTGTGGCTATACAAAGCCACCGACAGCCTATATTACTTGAATTATGTTATAGAGAATGCCGAGTCCTTTGGTGGGATCACTTGGGCCATTACAGAATTCAGCTGGGACGTCAAATATGCAGGTGTCCAAATCATAGCTGCAATGGTATAACCCCACTCCCTTGCTTGCTTTTATGCATTGCACATGGTATATGGCAGTCTTTGCAAAAGTTAAATTTGGGCATTATGCATGCAATTTTTTTGTGGGCTATTGCATGTAGTCTTTCATTTAAACTTTTGATGACTTTTGGTAATTGGTTTATTTCAAATATGTTCACTTCGTCCAATGTCCGTTAGTTTAACTGAGTAAAATTATGGTGCGATAATCTAGTCATTTACCAATTAGGATGTCAACTAGATTGTTGCAAAAAAATTCAAACTAGTGAATATGAAAAGAATGATGATATTGTAACAGTGGAAATGAAGTACAGTGAACATCGAAAATTTTTTGTAATAGTGGAGTCCTGTTTTGCTGGTGTTCAGATCAAGGCTGCGGTGATATAACACCCCTCCCCATCCTTATCTGCATTTGGCACTTGCACATGGCATAATGCAGTCCTGGAAAAGTTTAATTTGGCATTTTTTATTCTACTTTGGTGTTATCTTCAAGAATTATTTTGTGATTATTTTTTAGAATCAGTGTATTTTGCAACAAAGATTCAACCACGAGATCCCATGTCATAATTAACATTTATTCCAATGGGACAAAAGGGACCCCTCTACAATCCACCCTCATAAATGGGTGCTGGGATAGGACTCACCTTCTTTTCTGTCATCACCAACCTCATGAGCACCAAATCACTTTCATTTTATACCTCAAACTTTCAAATTAAAGGCAATTTCTTGATTGAAGTATAATTAGCGGGAGTTTAACCATAAAAAAAGTAGTGACAAAAAGTGACCAAGTTCTGTCCTAATAGAATCCAATGTAAAGCAATATGTCATTTTTCTTTATAATGGGACCGGACGAGACTAGCCATTGATTGAAAAAGAAAAAAAATAAGTTAAGATCCCGCCAAATGTAATGTACACTATTGTTCAATATTGTGCACATTTTCTAGATATTATTTGCTTAAAATCTGCGTTTCCTTCTCTTGCAGTTGCCATTAGAAGGAAAGAATGAAGAACAAAGCAAGATCCTCCAAGAATACCGTTCAAAGGCAGAACATTTCATATGTGCTTGCCTGAACAAAAACAATTCAACTAACGTGCGACGCACCCCAGGTGGGCTCCTGTACACCCGCCAATGGAACAACATGCAGTACGTTTCTAGCGCATCATTTTTATTGACTGTCTACTCTGACTATCTTGAATCTACCAATCAAATATTCAGTTGTCATGGAGATCTAGTGAGTCCAAATGAGATCCTCTCCCTTGTCAAATCCCAAGTTGACTACATTTTGGGTTCTAATCCTATGGGAGTGAGCTACTTGGTTGGCTATGGACATGCCTATCCCTTGTGGGTGCACCATAGGGGTGCATCCATGGAATCATATAGAGAAAGCAAGGGCTTTGTAGGGTGCACTCAGGGATATGATAACTGGTTTGGACGTCAGGGTCCGAACCTGAATGTTCTCGTTGGAGCTTTGGTGGGTGGACCAGATAATGTGGACGAATTCAGGGATAGAAGAGGGAATTTCATACAAACAGAAGCCTGCACGTATAATACGGCACCGCTTGTTGGAGTTTTTGCCAAATTGAGTATATTAGAGAACGCCAGTTTACCCCTGATTTCTTCCATTTAATTGTAAAGAAATTTGTTGGTGGGGTGGGTGGGTGAAAGCCAAAAAGGGGCTATATTTCCAGTTCAAAGACATTCTCATGTCAAGAAATACAAAAGCATAATA
>CAIGRP010013535.1:0-11381 GCA_903798385.1 Fraxinus cuspidata
TCATTTCTTTTGATTTCTCGTTGATTTATTGAGGATATTGTTGAGGTTTTGAAGTTACCGGATTTACACCGATCTTACAGGTATTGCACACAACTTATTGGATTTAATACATGTTTACCGATTTTGACAATTTTTTCAATACTTACCGGTATTGCAGTGAGCTTACCGAATTGACAAGAAGCTTACCGATTTTGAAATAAAACATTGAACGTATCGGATTCACACAAGGCTTACCGGTTTTGTCAAGAGCTTATCGGATTTACGAGGAGCTTACCAGATTTGAAATAAAGTATTGAACTTACTGGATTTACACTAAACTAACCGTATTTGTAATATGCTTACCGGTTTTGCTTAATGCTTATCGGTTTTGACTGTTTTTCAATTGTATATCGGATTCACACAAGACTAACTGTATTTGCAATATTCTTACCGGTTTTGCTTAATGCTTATCGGTTTAACTGTTTTCTTCAAATACATACTGGATTCAACATTTTTCTTTCCAGATTTTTTACAGCTCCTTCATTAGCTATTTTATTCCATTTTTTATAGTTAAGGATCAATTTTCATCTTTGATTTTTAAAGATCAGTTTTCAGCTCTGAAACCTTACAAACATATCGGATTTTTCACCCTTCACAACATCATTTTGCATCAGATACCGATTTTGAAATAAAACACTGAACGTATTGGATTCACACAAGGCTTACCAGTTTTGTCAAGAGCTTATCGGATTTACGAGGAGCTTACCAGATTTGAAATAAAGTATTGAACTTACTGGATTTACACTAAACTAGCCGTATTTGCAATATGCTTACCGGTTTTGCTTAATGCTTATCGGTTTTGACTGTTTTTCAATTGTATATCGGATTCACACAAGACTAACTGTATTTGCAATATTCTTACCGGTTTTGTTTAATGCTTACCGGTTTGACTGTTTTTTTCAAATACATACTGGATTCAACCTTTTTCTTTCCAGATTTTTTACAGCTCCTTCATTAGCTATTTTATTCCATTTTTTATAGTTAAGGATCAATTTTCATCTCTGATTTTTAAAGATCAATTTTCAGCTCTAAAACCTTACAAACATATCGGATTTTTCACAATTCACAACATCATTTTGCATCAGAATTATAGCTAAGGATCAGTTTTTCAGCTCTAATATTTAAAGATCAATTTTTCAGCTTTAAAACCTTGCAAACATACTGGATTTTTCTCCATTCACAACATCATTTTGCATCAGATTTCCCCTGTTTTTCTTCAGCCATTGATAGCTTCTTTTCTTCTTCATTTTTCAGCTTCTGGTCCCTTTTCAAAGATCATTCGGGCTATGATACCATATTTAAATTTTATGATTCAAAAGTTCTTTTAGAGCTCTGATATTTTATGGATTTAGAAGAAGTGAATGAGTAACAATAACATTGATATCATATACCGGTTATTGAAGTAACCGGATATGAACAAAGCAACATATAGTCTACTGGTTTATGAAACAAACAGACAGAGGAGAATGAATGAAGATTAATATCATTAATCATTTTCATTCAACATTACCTTCTAAATTTTCATTACATTTTGGCTCTATATATAGCCAAACATTGATACAAAAACCAAAGATATTTTCTACCAATTATTCTATCAACTACCATACTACTCTTACACATACCATATTAACTTGTATAATATTCTAACTGGCCTAACTTTACATTATTTCATAGCCAGACATTAAACCAAACAACAGGTGACTAAATGTTTAACCAAAAAAATAGTTATGTGACAACAAAAATGTCACAACTCCAACAATTTTGGAGAATACCAAAAAAGTTAACAATGGGGTTAGTTGTTAACCCAATGCTAGAGCTTATCTCTGCATAATCATGCAAGTATTGCACTTCCTATGCAAGTATTGCACTTCCAACTGCCGCAAATATTATGACAAAATTATTAGAAGTAAGTTACACATGACAAGCATGTTGTAAAACATTAAATACAGAACTCACATTTCCATACCTTTGATGAAGAACTCTAACATTGGAAATAGCTTTCAACCCAGGAGCAGGTTCGTCAATTGTAACGGTGGTAAAGAGTTGACATTGGATTCATAAGTCAGTTATATAGTTCACCAAAGCATAACTTCAGTTAACATTATTTATTAATACGTAAGAAATGTTGATAGAAGCATACAAAAGAATAAGAAATCTAAGCTTAACATTGCTACAAGGAAACTTCAATTTATTGCAAAACATAAGACGGTAACACTACCGATAAAACATACATTGGAGCTTGTATCAACTTTAACATCTATTGTGATATTCTTGTACTTCAACTGAGCATTGATATCAGCTAAAAATACTTCCCCCTTTTTGTTCTTGTTGAAGTAAGGGCCTGCAATTGAAGAAAAAACAAAGAAACTCTTGTTCAAAATTATGAGGTCATAAAGTATTGATAATGATATTAAGACATGGCATAGAAACAGGGCCTGCAATATTATTTTTTTATCAAAAAAATTTTGTAAAAAAATAGGGGGGATATGTAAGATATTTTTTCATAATTTATTTGTTTGTTTAATGTTGTGCACGAAAAGGAATTCTAATTTCCGTGTATGTGTACAACTGCGCTGCGCGGAGGCTGAGCACAGAGACATCCGTGTACAACACAGAGACCGTGTCTCCACGCTACAATCGTGAGCGCAGAGCCCATGTCTCCACGCTGCGCGGAGTGTTAATTTTTCTCAATCTCTCCCTTCATTATTTCATATTTGTATAGTTATTCCTTCTGCCTACCAAAATCAATATCTTTTAATTGTCTCTTCTCTTGCCTATTGGTACGTTGATAGATATTATTTATAGTGAACCCTAAATCTTTATTCATCTTCATTTCTTCTCTTGCACTATTTTTTAATTATCTCTTATCTTCACTATCTTTTAATTGTCCGCATAGCATGGAGAGCACCGTCTGCGTGCTCTCTACGCAACGTGGAGAGTGCTCCTCTTCGCAGTGCATGGAGATCTCCGCGCAGTGGTAAAACCACTTCATTCACCATACATATGATACACGTTTTGGTTTTTACTTCCACTTTCAATTTTATCCAGAATTTTATTTAGATATGTAACTCTATCATGGATACTCACTATATTTTCTTCTTCTATTATAACTTATCATATGATTTTTTCATCCATGAACCATTACCTGCCTTAGCCTCCTATTGTAAGTTGGATTGATTTTGTTTTTCTATCTAATTATTACTACTTGCTTCTGCATTTTTTTTTCAATTGTAGAGAGCTTTTTCTTAATTCCTATGTCACTTGAGGAAAAAAGAAACTCGATGAAATTATCATTTTCAAGCAAATTATTGTATTCCACCTTGTCAATTACTGCTTCCACATTGTTCAAATTTTAGATTATCCCTTACATTTTTATCAACCATTATTTCTTTTATACAAATGTGTTTATTAAAATTTTCTAATTCAAGCTCTCATCAATTTTTAACATTCAAGACATTAATATTAACTTCAAACTAACACAATTCATGCATTTCCATAAAATCATCAGCGCTCAAAGAAAAATAAGGCAAGAGAAATTGTAATATAAATACCTGAAGTAGTACATTTTAATGTGCAATGTCACCACCAAATGCTACAAAAAAAAAGAGGGAATGGATTATAATCATTAGAACAGTATTCAGAAGTAAGTGTACAAGTATTATTAAAAATATAAAAGACCGTATTGCTTCTACGATCTTTCTATAAATGTATGAATGAAAGAATTTCCTTGTACACTACGTTTTTAGTACATGTGATGTGTAAAGTTTGAGCAGTTGACGTGTTAAGTAGAACTTTTAGAGACTTGCTTGTTTTAGCTTTTGACAATTCTACATAAAGTTGACCATGACAAAAAACTGGCTCTGGAAGATATAAACCAACAAAATCAAGTGTTTGTCCTTGAGCTTTGTTTATTGCTATTGCGAAGCATGGCTTAATTGGACATTGAGGTTTTTTGAATGGAATTGAAGTTTGATCACTTTGAAGGGTATAAAAGGAATTCTTGGTAAAAAAAAACATATTTTCCACTATATTTGTCAGATGTAATTTCAGCAAGAATTACATTATTCTCAAATTTTCGATAAGTAAGTCGTGTTCCATTACATAAACTTTCGGAAGGATTGATATTCTGTAGTAACATGACACGACATTTTACTTTAAGCTTCAATTTATGTGGTGGAATACCATTTGAGGTCAAACTGTTCAAGAAATCTTTTTGCAATCTCTGTTCTGATTTATCGAATTCTTCATCAAAGCTATAGTACGTAAAATTTTGAGCAGGAATCTGTTGCAATAAAATCTTGTTAATATGATCAACACATTCATTTCTAGGCGTAATGCTAACTTGATTTGCCATTGCATGTAAATTGTAAGCATATGTTTCTATATTTGGAAAGATATGTTGTATTAAAGTTTTTAAAGATGTTATTTCATCCTCGAATAGTACATTTATGTTGTTTGGAAGCTGAATGCAATCACAAGTATGTTATTGATTGCTTTGTACCATTTCCAATTCTTAACAAGTAATCACAGAAAATAGGATTAAACTTCACCCTCATGTTTTCAACTAATGGCAAATGTAATACTAGATGCCATATGTCAAAGAAGATTAAGCTAGCTTTCATTATGTCTTCTTTTTTTCTCACAAGTAGAACTTTTCGAAAATCCCCTCCTAGAACCATCACTTTATCGCCGAAAGGCAAGTTACAATCATTAATATCTCTTAACATTTTATCCACAGCTTCAACAGCACACCGATTTACCATGGACGCTTCATCCTAAATTATTAACTTCCACATTTTCAACAAAATTCCTAAAGCTGATTGTTTGCTAACAGAGCAGCTTACTTCACCAAGTGTTTCTAAATGAATTTTAAACCTTGAATGAACAGTTCAACCTCCAAGTAAAAGAGATGCAAATACTTCAGAACGTGCAGTTGTCAAAGCAATAGAATTTTGAGACCTTACAGCAGTCATCAATGTTTTATATAAAAAAGTTTTACCTGTGCCGCCCAAACCATCAATGAAGAAAGCACCACTTGATCCCAATATTATTTTTCCATAATTGCACCATATGCAAATTGTTGTTTGTCATTCAAGCTTGCTGACAAACATAGCCTCATTCAATATTCAAATTTGTTGTCTCATCTTCTACCATTCTCTTTAATATGTCATTTTCATTTATATCTACATTGAATGGTACCATTTCATAGTTATTTATGTTATTAAAGATCCTAAAATACAACTAATATCCTCTAGAGCCCATACCTCAGCAACGTGTGAAGGTATATTTTCATGTATTGGATCATTAGGGTTGCAGAGCATAAGAAGTGTAGAAAAGATACGTCTTAAAGAGATATGGATTTCATAAACAATAGCTTCAGATAGACATTTTTCACAATAGTTATCTCTACTTAATAACCCGTGTAGAAGCGCTGCTTCTTAATACGTAACAATAGTGACCCCCATTTGAAGTTCGTAAATCCTTAAATGATGTTGGACACGAATATGATTCATAAGAACACTGAGGAAATATCGTTCTCTTTCATATGGATTTGCAGTAACAATTCATCCTATAACAACTTGTTTCTTTCTACGAGTCCAAATTTTTTTATTTGCATTCCAAACAAAATGTATTGGGAAATCTCGATACAAAAGTGTACGAACAAACTCATTTAATTCATTCATTCAAAAGAATTCTGTCAGCATTGTCTTTTTTTTTTCTTTCTCAACAACAATAGATAAATCATCATCATTGTCGTACATTACTTGCTAATGATTTTCGATATGGAGCTGTAAAGAAAACACCGTCTGGCAGATTTCTGACAGGTTGAAGGAAAACATTTCCACATAGCTTCAGGTGGGGATATCTATTTAACAGATTGGTAAGCAGAAATTTCATCTATTTCTTTCTCTGTTTCATTTGTGTGAATTGAAAAATAGATACGATCATATCATTTGTACACATATTTGTACAAATATTTTACAGTTTTGATAGAAAAACATACTTCAACATTAATGTGGTAGTCAAATTTTGAACTTAATTAAGGTTTGTATGGTATAACCTATCGGTTGTCTAACATATGGCCTCCAATTCAGATAGAAATACCATTATCACAGCGCTTATACATTGGATATGAGTTTTGAACAAATACAGTAATATTACAAAATTTCCTTGGGTATTTATTTCTACAACCTTTATTTGCCTCCATGCATACATTTTTTGGATTTATATTTCCACAAGGGCCATGCATATTATGTCTAGCAATATCGGAATGAAGATGAGGGTATTTGTTTTTGTCAGAAATTTCGCATGACACTATCCTATCAACCTCTTGAGCACAAGAGATTTTATGTCCACATCTGAATATTAACAACATATGTGCATGTGGAAGCTATCTTTTCTGAAATTCAATCACACACACATATATATGTGTGTGTGTGTGTGTGTGTGTGCAATAACGTGGCCTAAAATACTTGCTTTGTATAAATCATGTTTCAATTCTTCTTATTTTGATCTAAATATGCATATAATTAGATCTGGTCGATTTTGAATTTCATCATTGTTTTTTAGTTCTTGCATAATCTCTGGCCAATTTGGATTACACGTTATAGTTAGGAATATATTCAATTTTCCATAACGTTGAACAATAGCTATTCCATCAATTTATCTTTTTAACATATTACGAGGCCCACATATAAAGGATTGTGGTAAAACAAATTTTCTTCCAACTTTGCACCCTCTTGTTTCCCCATTCTAAACTATGTCTACAATACCTTTGTAAAGTTCAGCATGAATTTGTTTTTGATTATTGCAAAAATAATCTAATCTCGCAGTTTCAATCTTAACATACATATCTATAATATATTGTTGAAATAATCTACCAGCATGAAGTAACACAGACTTACCAGAAGGACTGATTTGTAATTTATACGAAAAATTTATCGCCAAGAGACTTGAGTTCATTTCTTCACTTGACTGAGCACTGTAGTATCCAAAGAGAAACAAAATTGAACACTCATTGTTAAGACAAAATACTGCAAAAAATAGAAAACTCTACCAGAAGATATATTTTCAAAACATCAGCTAGAAACACCATTTATAAAAATTCTAGCTACGTAATTCATAAATCCCTATATTTACCAAAAACAATAAAACGAAATTACCAATTAACCGTCACGAAAAACAAAAAACAAATTTCTGTAAATATATAAATGAAACCATATAGACAGAAAAAAAATCAAACGATTTCAAGAATTTCTCTTTCCCCTTAAAAGAAGTTGAAGAAGGTGTATACTCTATCGAATTCTTAGGGAGACTGAAAGGTAAGGGTTTACTTTGCTTTCATTTGGAGAACCTCATGTCCCGAATATCTAATTTGTTTACAGCTTTCTCGTCCTTCCCTTTCCTCGACGAGCTCTTTTCGCATATTTCTACTTCTTCTTGCAATTTGGTATGTTCCGTTATGAACAATTTTGGGCTTTCTTCTAGAGAGAGAGAGAAGTTTTTTAATTTGTTGAAAATAAATTTGGAGAAACTAAAGTTGATTACGTCACCAATAAAATAGTTACCAATAAAGTAGAAGTAGCAAACCAGTTTTGGAATTGAATGAACAGTGGAAGGACAAATCTCTTAAGGAGCTACAATTAATGATTTGTTTTAGTCAACAATAGAAGCAATAAAGTACATCTTATCATCAATAGCATGACCTTCATCAATTTTTTTTTTTCAAATGCTTCTTAAACAACTACAATTCTTTTTTACTTAATCATAACTAAACGTACAAAAATATTTTTTTTGAGCTAATATTTTTGCCTTCTTTCTCCCCTACCGACCTTACCGATATTTTCTTTTCATATGCTTCTTAAACAACTACAATTCTTTTATTCTTAATCATCACTAAACATACAAAAAGATAACATTTCAACTTGGTAGAAGTCAAATTAAAAAACTATAGTCTTTATTTTTTGTAAATTTCAAAAAATGGGGAAACAATAGAGTAATAAAAGGGATTTCAAAACATTAGCTTGAAACACCATTTATAAAAATTCTAGCTACGTAAACCATAAATCCCTATATTTACCAAAAGCAATAAAATGAAATTTCCAATTAACCATCACCAAAAACAAAAAATCAATTTCTCTAAATATATAAATGAAACCGTATAGACACGAAAAAAAATCAAACCATTTCAAGAATTTGTCTTCCCTTTAAAAGAAGTTGAAGAAGGCATATACTCTATCGAATTCTTGAGAGATTGAAAGGTAAGGGTTTGCTTTGCTTTCGTTTGGAGACCTCACGTCCCGAATATCTAATTTGTTTGCAGCTTTCTCGTCCTTTGCTTTCCTCGACGAGCTCTTTTCGCATATTTCTACTCTTTCTTGCATTTTGGTATGTTTAATCTTCTGAAGTATTTGTTGTTCTTTACGAAATATTTTGGGCTTTCTTCTAGAGAAAGAGAGAGAGAATCGTTTTAATTTGTTGAAAATAAATTTGGGGAAAACTAAAGTTGATTACGTCACCAATAAAGTAGAAATAGAGAACCATTTTTGGGATTGAATGAACAATGGGAGGACAATTTTCTTAAGGAGCTACGGTAAATGATTTGTTTTAGTCAACAATAGAAGCAATAAAGTACTTCTTATCGTCAATAGCATGCCTCTCATCAATATTTTTTCTTTTTTGCTTCTTAAACAACTACAATTCTTTTATTCTTAATCATAACTAAACGTACAAAAAGATTTTTTATTGGAGCTAATATTTTAGTCTTCTTTCTCCCCTACCGACCTCGCCGATATTTTTTTTCATATGCTTCTTAAACAACTACAATTCTTTTATTCTTAATCATCACTAAACATACAAATAAATAACATTTTAATTTGGTAGAAGTCAAATTGAAAAACTACAGAGTCTTTATTTTTTAGTAAATTTCAAAAAATGGGGAAAAATGCAGTACTAAAAGGGATTTCAAAACATCAGCTTGAAACACCATTTATAAAAATTCTAGCTACGTAATTTATAAATCCCTATATTTACCAAAAAAAATAAAATGAAATTTCCAATTAACCGTAACCAAAAACAAAAAAACCAATATCTCTAAATATATAAATGAAACTGTATCGACAGGAAAAAAATCAAACAATTTCAAGAATTTCTCTTTCCCTTTTAAAGAAGTTGAAGAAAGCGTATATTATGTCGAATTCTTGGGGAGACTGAAAGGTAAGGATTTGCTTTGCTTTCGTTTGGAGACTTCACGTCCCGAATACCTAATTTGTTTGCAGCTTTCTTGACTTTCGTTTCCACGACTAGCTCTTTTTTTTTCAGATTTCTACTTCTTCTTACAGTTTGGTATGTTTCGTTTCCAGAAGGATTCATTGTTCTTTACAAACAATTTTGGGGCTTTCTTCTAGAGAGAGAAGCATTTTAATTTGTTGAAAATAAATTAGGGGAAACTAAAGTTGATTACGTCACCAATAAATAGAAGTAGAGAATCAGTTTTAGGATTGATTGAACAGTGGGAGGACAATTCTCTTAAGGAGCTACAGTAAATGATTTGTTTTAGTCAACAATAGAAGCAATAAAGTACTTCTTATCATTAATAGCATGCTTCTCATCAATATTTTTTTATTTTATTTTATTTTTTGCAGATGCTTCTTAAACAACTACAATTCTTTTATTCTTAATCATAACTAAACGTACAAAAAGATTTTTTATTGGAGCTAATATTTTTGTCTTCTTTCTCCCCTACCGACCTCACCGATATTTTTTTTCACATGCTTCTTAAACAACTACAATTCTTTTATTCTTAATCATCACTAAACATACAAAAAGATTACATTTCAACTTGGTAGAAATCAAACTAAAAAACTATAAAGTCTTTATTTTTTGTAAATTTCAAAAAATGGGGAAACAATGCAGTACTAAAAGGGATTTAGAAACGTCAACTTGAAACACCATTTATAAAAATTCTAGCTACGTAATTTATAATTCCCTATATTTACCAAAAACAATATAATGAAATTACCAATTAACCGTCACCAAAAACAAAAAAATGAATTTCTCTAAATATATAAATGAAACAATATAGACAGGAAAAAAATCAAACCAATTCAAGAATTTCTATTTCCCTTTTAAATAAGTTGAAGAAGGTGTATACTCTGTCGAATTCTTGGGGAGACTGAAAGGTAAGGGTTTTGCTTTGCTGTCGTTTAGTGATTTCACGTCCCGAATATCTAATTTGTTTGCAGTTTTCTTGTCCTTCCGTTTCCTCGACGAGCTCTTTTTGCAGATTTCTACTTCTTCTCACAGTTTGGTAAGTTTCGTCTCCAGAAGGATTCGTTGTTCTTTATGAACAATTTTGGGGCTTTCTTCTTGAGAGAGAGGAGTGTTCTAATTTGTTGAAAATAAATTTGGGGAAACAAAAGTTGATTACGATACCAATAAAGTAGCAGTAAAGAATCACTTTTGGGATTGAATGAACAGTGGGAGGACAATTCTCTTGAGAAGCCACAATAAATTATTTGTTTTAGTCAACAATAGAAGAAATAAAGTACTTCTTATCATCAATAGCATACCTCTAATCAGTATTTTTTTTTTTTTGAACATGCTACATAAACAACTACAATTCTTTTATTCTTAATCATAACTAAACGTACAAGAAGATTTCTTTTATTTAGCTAATATTTTTCCTTATTTCTCTCCTAGGGACCTCACCGATATTTTTTTTCATATGGTTCTTAAACAACTACAATTCTTTTATTCTTAATCATCACTAAACAGACAAAAAGATAACATTTCAACTTGGTAGAAGTCATATTAAAAAACTATAGAGTCTTTATTTTTGTAAATTTCAAAAAANAACAACTACAATTCTTTTATTCTTAATCATCACTAAACAGACAAAAAGATAACATTTCAACTTGGTAGAAGTCATATTAAAAAACTATAGAGTCTTTATTTTTGTAAATTTCAAAAAATGGGGAAACAATGCATTACTAAAAGGTATTTCAAAACGTGAGTTCGAAACACCATTTATAAAAATTCTAGCTACGTAATTCATAAATCCCTATATTTACCAAAGTAATAAACGAAATTTCCAATTTACCGTCACCAAAAACAAAAACCTAATTTTCTAAATATATAAATGAAACCGTATAGACATGAAAAAAAAATCAAACCATTTCAAGAATTTCTCTTTCCCTTTAAAAGAAGTTGAAGAAGGCGTATACGCTGTCGAATTCTTGGGGAGACTAAAAGGTAAGGGTTTGCTTTGCTTTCGTTTGGAGACTTCACGCCCCGAATATCTAATTTGTTTGCAGCTTTCTTGTCCTTCACTTTCCTCGACG
>CAIGRP010013540.1:0-19472 GCA_903798385.1 Fraxinus cuspidata
TGTTACTATGACGTAATTTAAAGTACAATACTTTTTATTTTTCCTAAAAAAAATTCTTATTGACTACGCGGTTAACTGCATTTTAACGGATTTTTTACTATAGATAATCAAGAATTAATTGTCCCAATAATCACTGAACTTATATTTGTGTCTTTCGTTTTTCGCAGAAATTTAAGATGTCAAGTTTTGGATACTAAACTTATCCAAACGTTGAACGTTACTCATTTGCAGAACATTCATTCTAAATATATTCATTTATCGAGTTTCACCTAATAACACATTATATAATAAATTAGGCTATAATTTCATTAAAAAAACTAAGAAATGTCAATATTTTAGAATTCAAATAAGTGTATAAAACATACTTATTGACAAATAAATGATGGATGTGAAGTCAATTTATTATGTTTATGTATTTCTTATCAATGTCATTTTTTTTCGATAAACCTAACTCTATTCGACATTAAAGATGAATAAATTTTGATCCGATTATATTGACATTGTTACTATGACGTAATTTAAAGTACAATACTTTTTATTTTTCCTAAAAAAAATTCTTATTGACTACGCGGTTAACTGCATTTTAACGGATTTTTTACTATAGATAATCAAGAATTAATTGTCCCAATAATCACTGAAGTTATATTTGTGTCTTTCGTTTTTCGCAGAAATTTAAGATGTCAAGTTTTGGATACTAAACTTATCCAAACGTTGAACGTTACTCCTTTGCAGAACATTCATTCTAAATATCTAACGAAATTAGTGACGTGGCTGATGAAATGCACATGTGGCATTCCAACACAACGTTGTCAAATTGCCACGTAAGAAAGCATCTTCAACTTTCATTGCTTACCAAACTTTGAAAAACGTTTTCGATTGCTCACTAAACTTTGAGGTTATCGATTTTTTGTCACTAAATTAATAAAATTTATGACGGCTTATTGTTTACTAAAAAATGTGTACCACAAATGTATGAATTGCGTATAAATATAAAGTGGAGAAACAAGCCCATGTTATCGATTCTACGAGGAATGATTACTTAATTACACAGTAGTTAAATTTAATTTTAAAAACGTTGAAATTTTCACATGATGAAAAATAGTTTAAAATTCTACAAAAATATCGAAAAGATCACATACATAAAATCTTTCCTCAATTTTATAATTTATAATTTTTATTATTTTGGAGAATTTTAAACTATTTTCATCATTTGAAAATTTTAATTTATTGTGTGTTTCGTTGGTAAAATTAATATTAACTATTTTGTATTTGAGTAATCATTCTTTTTGGAATCGACAATTCAAACTCGTTTGTTCAATTTATTATTTCTACGTGACACGTGCTTTTGGTACATATTTTTTAGCGAACAATAAGTCGATGTCATTTTTATAAGTTTAGTAACAAAAATTCAAATACTTCAAAGTTCAACGAGCAATTGAAGTCATTTTTCAAAGCATGGTGAACAATCGAAAAAGTTTTCCAAAATTTAGTAAGCAATAAAGGACATTTTCTTACTTGACAAATTGATAATGGCTTGGCGGGCACCGCATGTTCATTCCGTCAGTCACGTTACCAATTTCGTTAGACATCGGAAATTATATTCAACGTTTGGATAAATTTAGCAGTTAAAACTCCACACTTCAAACTTACACGTGTACCAAGCAACACAACTACACGACATTATTGGGACAATTAACTCCATGACCGTTTGTAAGAACTGAATTTTTACACTGACCCTGAAAAA
Organism: Fraxinus cuspidata; assembly: GCA_903798385.1. Lineage (NCBI taxonomy): Eukaryota > Viridiplantae > Streptophyta > Magnoliopsida > Lamiales > Oleaceae > Fraxinus > Fraxinus cuspidata. Next base: position 1,745 of record CAIGRP010013540.1, read on the forward strand.
TTTCCCGTCAGTGTTTCGCTGTTTAAACTCCGGTGATCGGATCCTTTGTTCGTCACCGCCATCATCGATTACCTTCCATATTCCCCCGGCGGAAACATTTCCCGCCATTTCTTTCTACCCCCACTCCCCTTCGGTCCATGTTGTCAATGCTGTCATGCCGCCATCATTGGACCTTCAACACACTCTCATGTGATTTCGCAAGAAAACTGTCACTCAAATTCTCCATTTCTTTTTCTCTAAACCTCCAAGAACCCTTATTAGCGTTACCAAAGCAAAGGTTTACATTCGGAACCATGTCCAATTCTCACCCCTCAGCCTTTGACATTCTCATGTCGAATGCTTCGAGAATAAAGCAAAACCCTTCACAATCTCAGAAGGAAAAGCCGCAATCATCACCCAGGAAACGCAAGACCCCAGCTGAAAATTCCCAAACCCCCGATTTAAACCCTAACACTTCTCCAATTCAAGGTGAAACAACCGTAGAACAAGTCCAATTAAGCTTCAAAGACTCAAATTCCGCTCAAATTCAAGATGCCAGTTTCAAGAACTCGTCGGAAAAGGACGAAAAAGCACCGGTTGGTTCATCCTCAGTTCAAGAATCACGTTTAAAGCAAAATGCAGCAAGAAATACTGATTTGAATGAAGACTTGGGGGTGGCGAAGAAGACGAAGGTGTTGATTAGTCCGGATGAGAGTATTGTGGAGTTGAAGAAGAAGGCTACGAGTTTTGATGCGAAGAGAGCGGCATATTGGGGAAAGGGAGAGAGGTTACCTTTTATGTTTGTGGCGAAGACATTTGATGCGATATCAAAGGAGTCGGGGAGAATCGTGATCACAGAGATTGTGTGTAATATGCTGAGGACTGTGATTGAAATGGCACCAGATGATTTGGTGGCAGTCGTGTACCTTCTGGCAAATAGGATTGCTCCTGCTCATGAGGGGTTGGAGTTCGGGATTGGAGATTCTTCAATTATCAAGGCGCTTGCAGAGGCTTGTGGGACTAAAGAAGCGCATATTAAGAAGCAATACAAGGTGATAAATTAAAATATTCTCATTCAAACTGAAGTTTCCACTACTTGTGTGTATTTGAGAGTAAATCTACTTTTCTTAGTGGTGAAACTGAATGAATTTCATGTTTTCGCAAGTTTCAGGAGGAATATGTTTGGTTTCACTATTACATTATCATGTGATGTATTATTAATGCAAATTACTGCATGCTGGCTGTGGATGAATTCATGTCTAGTAACATTGCAGATGAATCATTTATTTTGTTGAAACAGGGGATACAGTCTTACAGAGTTGATCTTGCTGTAATGGGGAAGCTTTAATGTTTACATGGTTGTTTGAGCATATAGTATAACGTGAGACAAAACTGAGGAGAAAAAGAAATTGCAGTGATTTTACAATACGGGATGTGTGACAGAAAATGTGATTGCTTGAACTTGGTCCAGACACAGTCATGCTCACTTTGAAGTTATATTTAGCCCTTGTTTGAGCCCCATATTTTTTTTAGAATCGATTTTGTAAAAAGTGATTCTTTTGAAGAATGTGTAATTAAAAGAAGGAAATTTTTTTGAATTTACGTGCAAAATTATTTTATTAGAAGAATGTGTGGTTGAAAACGAGTTTAAAAAATGTGGCTCAAACATGGCTAATATGGTGATCTAGGATTTAATGTTTATCTCCGATTTCAATTGATGAAAAAACTCTTCTTGTATTAGTTTTACTTCTTCCTTCCATGTGTCAGTTTCATTAATGTGCATGAATTGATAATATTTTTTTATTGGAGGAATAACAGAGGGAAGACTGTGCATGCATGGAAACAAGTTCTCTGTTTTCATTTTCATATTGTGTGTTAGAGAGAAAAAAATAAGAACAATGGAGGTGTAAAAAAATGGCAAAGATTCATTTCTTAATCGTGAAACTGGTTCTTTTTAACTCATTACATATACATGGCTTTGTCATTGGACAGGTGATTAACAAATGGAAGTGAGTAAAACTTGTCAGAATCTTACATGTTTCAGTGCTTGCGAGCATAAGGACTGTGGCAGTCAATTTTAGACTGGAAATCTTGCAATTATAGATGGTGATATCTTGTTATCAGTTTTTAATGAAATTTTGACTAATTAATGACCATGTTTTTCGCTCATGAAGTGGTAAATCATGAACTTTAACATATGCACCATGATTTAAACAATCAAGATTCAAGTCATACTAATCATCAAAAGGAATTCTTAAGAGGATGAGTTTGAGCAGCTTCTCTAAGACATCGTTCAATTAATTAAATATAAGATGGTTGATCGCTTTTCTCATTTCAATGGGGCTGAAGTTGTCTATGCTGCTGTGAAAAGGTGGTGAATGATATTCACTTTAAAATTTGTAAGATGCTAATGCTATCCCACCATTTTCCTCAGCACCGTAAACATTGTAATATTCTTTTAAGACAAGTAGCGTTATGCTACCATATTTACTTTAGGTAATCATCTTTGTAAATGAGAAATATGCTCATGATGGTTTACTATAGTTCACACTTCTAGCTGATGTCTTTGTATGCTGCAGTATCCTCCCATTTAACAGCATGTAAATTTTCTGGAAAAGTAGCATTTTATTTGCTTGTTTCTGCTTCCTCTTTACTGTTCTGTGTTATTACATACAACTAAGTGCATCTAGTTTTTGGAATGCAACTTGTATGGGTTCCGGTTATATTTAATGATTCCATTTGCCAAATTTGATTAACTTTTAAAATCCTGCATTTCCATGTATTACTAACAATAGGAGCTTGGAGATTTAGGCCTTGTTGCGAAAGCAAGTCGTTCGTCACAGCCTTTGATGCGTAAACCAGAAGCATTAACTGTCTCCAAAGTTTTTGATACATTTCGGCTCATTGCGAAGGTAATCTGTTGTCATCCTTAAATCATTTTTGGTTTTGTTCAAAGTTGATCTTGTGTCATCACCTTATGTACAGTCTCCGATTCAGATTCACCATCTCCTATGGTCATCGGTGTGTATCCAAAGAGAAAATTTTTAGAGATAATTATCCCATTCTGAAGATATGGGCCCATACCCCCACTGCTACATATGCAGTCGAAGTTAATGTTGTCATTGATTATTGTATCCTACAAATGCCTGAAACATATAATTTAGTTTTTGATAAGAAAGTTTATCATTAGAGATATGTTTGTCTAGTTGAATTGTGGAGGATTGTAGGAGGGAAAGGATCCAATTGGTGTACTCTGAAAGACTTTGATCGCTTCCCTATCCGTTTCCGCCCTGCTCTCCTACTCCTTTTATACAATGTGCAGCTAAAAACAGTCAACCTGTTCACATGATATCACAAACTTAAATCTTACAGATGTGATGACAAATGTTTTGAGGTCTGTCTGTTTTCATTTTACCAATTGACTGCTGTTCGTCAATTATTCGTTAGTGTGGGATAGGGATTCCTTTTATCTTCTTTTGATTCTGTCCTTAAGTTTATCTTCAGTTATATTTGTATTTTGGTAGGAATCCGGCAAGGATAGTCAAGAGAAGAAAAAGAATCACATAAAGGGACTACTAGTTGCGGCCACTGATTGTGAACCTCAATTTTTGATTCGTCTACTCCAGGTTATTACAAGCTTACTGTTTGATATTGCTTTTGGGTCTCGTCACACATTGTAAACATGGTTTCAGTAAAATATGCAGACAAAACTTCGCATTGGTTTGGCAGAACAAACTCTCTTGGCAGCACTGGGGCATGCTGCCGTGTATTCTGAGAAGCAGTCATCCCATCCTGCGAATGTTGATAATCCTTTAGAAGAGGTAAATTATTGTGCATTACATCTGGACAAAGTTCTTTCATCTGTGATTTGTTTGAGAACTGTGACAAAAATCAAGGTGCTTTCTAATGCATGGATATGGTAACTCAACGAAGAATAAACAAGAAATGGTAATATCTGCAAAATAAACTATTAACAATAGAATATAATCCGACAGTCTGAAAATGCTGTAAGAAGATGATTAGACATGCCGATTTCAGATAACAAGGGTAAAGCTCTTTGTGAGTAGTGGAGTTTAAAGAGAAAAGGCACCACTAAAGCTTCAAAATCTTTCAAGGGACTGAAATTGCTATCATGGTTATATGAAGATGTTTAACATATGATTGTCAAAGCAAGTCTATTTTCCTACTTCGGTGCATTGCTACACAAGTCCTTGGACAAAGCTTATCTGGTCTGAGCTGCTCTCCTTGTTTGATGTTATGTCAAAATGGTAAATGATCATAACAGAATAAAATAATCCTTTAGAATCGGATTTTTGAGTTCCTTAGATTTATGTTTCTGTTTTCTATGTTTGTTTCTATCAAACAGCATTTAATATGCTAGTATATGCATATAACGTGCAAGTTTAAGAGAGAACGTCTCTTATTGTACTTAATATCTTCCATATGACCCTTTATGTCCGTCAGGCTGCGAAACTTGTGAAACAAGTTTACTCTGTAATTCCGGTCTATGATAAGATTGTTCCTGCTCTTCTCGCTGGTGGTGTATGGAATCTCCCAAAGACATGTAGTTTTTCACCGGGTATTCCAGTTGGACCCATGTTAGCTAAACCGACTAAAGGAGTATCAGAAATTGTGGATAAGTTTCAAGACATGGAGTTTACCTGTGAATACAAGTATGATGGAGAACGTGCTCAGGTAATGATTCTTTGTAAAAGAAATATGTTATAGTTATTGATGGTTGGCCAACATGAATCTCGTATGCAATAACTGTAAATGCTTCATGTAGATACATTATATGGGGAATGGTGCAGTAGAGATATATAGTCGAAATGCAGAACAGAATACTGGAAAGTTTCCTGATGTTGTTGCTGCTATCACGAGGTATTCTTTTCCATATGTATCTATGGAAGTTACCTTAATTGATCTATGAAATATGACAACTAATTCAGCATTACTCCTCTACTGGTAATGTCAAAAAATTTCGGGAACAGCTATGCTTTATTGAATTTGTTCTGTCATATACTAAAGCTGATTTGATTGAAATGGATTTTGTATGAAAACTGATGGTTACTTTCATTTTGTTCGTAGGGTTCCTTTTTATGATCTCGGGCTTCTTGTAAAATGTAACAGCTAACTGGTTGGTTGAATATGATATATTACAACTTTAAATACTGGGCAACTCATTAACAAACCGCTAAAATTTACTCAACAAAATTGCACATCTTATCCTTTCGATATGAAGACTAGTGACAGTGGATACTTTTTCCTCCTCGTTTATAGTAATGTATGTATTACAATTCTTGTACATACATATTATTTAGTCCATTTGAGCGGGACTCTGCATCCAATTATAAAATTGTACTGCTAGCTGGACTCTGCCTGGAAAATATTTAGAGGCTACCTTTATGATTTCCTAGGTCTTTTATACTTCGGTTAGTGTATTGTAGTCATTCATGTGAAAACCGCATAACATTTACGTGCATATATAAGTTTTATTCTGTGTTTTACAAATTCATGAATTTTAAAAAGTTAGTTCTGACGTTATAATTTTTAGTCAATGGTTACTGAACATTGGCTTTGTGATTGCAGATTGAAGAAACCTTCAGTAATGTCATTTATCCTTGACTGTGAACTTGTTGCATACGATCGTGAGAAACAGAAAATCCTGCCTTTCCAGGTCAATAATTTTTATTTTAGGTTGTTTTTATTTCTATTTTCTACTAGAATAAATTCTTGGTTGTCGCTGACTGCAAAGTAAAAATCGTCCCAATTGTTTGGGTTCTGCCCCACTGCTATTTTTCTTACCTGTCAGTTTCATCTGCTAATAAGTTTTCTATTTTTAACTTTGTTTTCTCTTGGCTACTTTTTTCAGATATATGTATTGTATATGCCTAATATAACATCTTTGGTTCTGTCTGTTTTGATGTCAGATAATATCATATGAAACCATGCACTTACCAAATATGTCTCTGACAGGTCCTCAGCACACGTGCTCGTAAGAAACAACAGTACTCACTTTAGTTTCAAGATGTTTGTATATTTGCTTTTGATATCTTGTATCTTAATGGACAAGAGCTTCTGCAAGAGCAGCTTGACATTCGTAGAGAGGTATGATATCCTTGTCTCCTTAACTATCTTAGACTTTGTAGCTATTGATGAGTGGTTCTATTTGTTTCTAAACAGTTTTTCTGGTTACGCAGTTAATAAACTATTGATCATACTTATTAGGAACATTTTAGATCTTTTACCATGTTTGAGCCTTCTATCTAGGTTATCATGTATGACTTTAGAAATTAAACTGGGCTTGAATGTCATTGTAGGATTCAATCTTAGAGAACATTGGCACCTAATCCATAAGTGCTAATAGCACTGGTTTCAGTGGCTAATATCATGTACTTGTATCTTCCATTCTTTCAATTTGGCTTCTCGAATCAATTGCTGAATCTTTATCCTGGGTGACTCAAAAGGAATCTTCCTCTGCCCCTTTTAGTAAAACTTGAAAGTTGATATCCATAAATTGCCTCTTTTCCTATTATTTAGAGGATGAGTCTTTGGATTAGCTATTTTACTATGGCTTGATATCTTTCACGAAGTAAAGATCTGTGTTTTGTGAGTTTTTGCCTCGACCCACCCTCTTTTATTTTTATTGACTTTGTATTTTTTTATTTAATTTATTTTCGTTGTATCAAAATAGGATTGTAAAATTGGACTGTTACAAAGTCAATGTTTGTCTACTTTATTGGCTTCCATCTTGACATGAAATATTTATTGTTCTCTCAAGCCTGTGCCTTTGTGCAGCATCTTTACAAGTCCTTTCANTTTGCCACTGCTATAACATCAAATGATCTTGAGGAAATACAAAAGTTTCTTGATGGTGCTGTTGATTCTAGGTAACTTATAAGTTCTTTTTATTTATGACAAAAATATTTGTGTAGTTTATCTATGAATTCCTAATGTCCACATATATAGTCATTACCGATTTACTTGTGTCCCGGAAAACGAACTTTACCTCTCATCCAGTGGCAATTATTGCTTCGTTGTATTTTTGTTTGTTGCAATTAAGTTTATTGCCATGCATGCTTAATGAGTTCGTTAAATAATCTTGAAACCGACATCATCATTAATACACTACATAATTTAGTCTAAGCTGATGTGAAGCTTGTTTTTTTAGAGAGAATAAAAAGTGTCCGGTCTATTTTTCCCCATTTTCCCCATATATAAAGCAATTTACTGATTAAACCATTTCCTAGAAAGCCAACTATGTCTCTCATCCTATGGCTATTATTGCTTCTGTCTTAATTATTTTTTCCCTGCTGTTAAGTTTGTTGTGCATGCATAATGTGTTTTTGCAAAAGTCTTGAAACCTACATTTTCATGAATGCACTGCACATGACTGTCATCTAAGCTGATATGATGCTTGTTCCGGTGAGAAAACTGGAGACTACCTGGTGCTTTTTTTCCTTATCTGGTTTCTGTAGGTGTATGAAGTACAAATATGGAGATACTAAGTTCCCTTATTCCGTGGTGTTGCATTGTGGATAGCTTGTGAAAATTAACTAACTTTTTCAGTGGTATTATTTATCCGTGTCATGGCTATTAAATCATAATGATATTTTTGTTTGGTTTTGCACAATCCCAAGTATACGATGCATTTGATTGTGTTTAAATTTATGGTTTCACTTCACTTTTATGTCACAGTAGAGTGATTATAATGCTAATCATGGTATTTCATCGGTATTATCGAGTTTGAAATTAAAACACAGGCTATGCTGAAATTTTTCATTTTCCCTTATCCTTGTTATTCTTTTATCCTACCAGTAGGCTCACTTTGTTTTGCTTGTTTAGATACTAGTGGTCATACTAATGCTAAGGCCATGCTAGTTCACTGCATGGCATAGGCCATGTTAATTTAAGGTGCTTGAGGGTTTGATGGCATAAATCTCACTTTGTATCTGTCCATCATATATTATTCTTAGCTTTTAAGAAATCTCCTTACTATATCATTCACCAGATGTGCACATATTCCGGTGCTGGTCACTATGAGGGCAAGTTTCAGAAGTAACCAAAATCAAGTAACTTATATTTTCAGGATTCGATGATTTGGCAATTCTCTTACTATGTGCTGCATTATAATTGGCTTAGCAGCTTTTCCAGAACCAATTAACTAGAATCGATGGCTTTTTCCCTTCTGTTTTGTGTCATTTGCTCATCCTGCTTTACAGTTGCGAGGGGTTGATCATCAAAACGTTGAATAAAGACGCTACATATGAACCTTCAAAACGGTCTCACAACTGGTTAAAATTGAAAAAAGATTACATGGAAAGGTAAGTGTTATGTCGTACTGCTTTATACTAACAATGCTGCTTAACCATGTCAGGAAACTTATGAACAAATTTTTATACTTTACAGTATTGGTGACTCGCTGGATTTGGTGCCCATTGCTGCTTACCATGGCAGGGGAAAACGCACTGGTAACTTTAACAAACTTCTCTTCAATTCGGATGATATTAACCATTTATAAATTTCTGTTTCGATGCAATATGCATTAGTGTTCTACTATGAACTACATTCAGGGTCTCATTCTTTATGTAACCAGTTTAATGGTTGTGCTTATCCTCTCTCCTTCAATCATTAGATTTTTTTTTTTTGCTAATCTATTGTTAGCTTAAGTTCCTACAACTGTTAATGATTGTGCTATTTTTGTAGGTGTATATGGTGCCTTTCTCCTTGCTTGTTATGACAGTAACAAGGAGGAATTTCAAAGCATCTGTAAAATTGGTATGCTTTTCTTCTTGACTCTTGCAAGCTATTGTGTCAGTAAAGATTTTCTACCTGCATGACAGAACATATTAATGCTGATATATGGTGATAAAGAAACTTATCTACCTATTCATATCGTCAACCTATAAGTTCTTTGGAGACTTGTGATTTTAGGCACTGGATTTTCTGAAGCAATGCTTGAAGAACGTTCTATCAGCCTTCTTTCTAAAGTCATTCCCAAGCCAAAGGTCAAGTCAAATTCGTATTTATTTCTTTGTGGCAGGCTTGCCCTTTTTATGGGATTTTTAATGGAATTTCATGTTCCTCTAACATACACGTTATTTCCAGTCTTACTACAGGTATTCAGATTCAATCAATCCAGATGTCTGGTTTGAGCCTACTGAGGTAGGAATGAGCATCTTTTGTTACTAACTTTATATGGTTTTCAGTATTTCACACATTGAATTTCTGCTTTTCTTTATTTTGTGCTCATTGCAAGCATCTCTTTTGTTATTTCTGTGCACCAAGTTTCATTATTTTGTTAATAGTACACAATGCTACAGTTTACCAAGAACTTTCTGTATTTTATTTTATTAACGATACTTTATGAATTATGATAAAGGAGACTATTTTGTCCTTGTTCCTTTGCATCAGCATTCGGATTTTGCCCCTGTTACTGTGCCGTGTGTGATATGAGAGCTCCACAGATACTCTGCTTGGCCATTTGGATGAATGAACGGATGGTAGTGCATGTTTGTACACATTAATACACAAGACTGGAATATTAAATAAGAAAAAGGAGCTAAGTTCCTGTTTATAGGATTGTTGGATCTTGCTAACCAATCATGCTAGTACTTTATTGGCTTGAGGAGAGATGGATGAATATTAAGAAAATTTTATTTTGATAGTAGTTGTGCAAATGGCTCAAGCTATAGGGGAAATAATGCCAGTGAAATAAAACTTCTATGCTTTGACAACATTTTCACCCGAACAGCTTGCAAAGAGAAGGTTGAGAACTGATTGACCTGAGGATAAATATATGGAAAGTAAAAGCATTTAGTCTTTAAGTAAAATTGATAGCCAAACATGGCTGTAGAAATGTTGTGTTGAACGTCTAATCCATGGTGAAAATTTGTATTGTATGAACATTGTGTGGGAGGAAGTGAAAAATTTAAAACTTTTTTTTGAAGTGATGAGCTTAGCATGGATAGACATAATTTGTCTAGCGTCCAGGAGATTTTTGCTTGTTTCTTAGATCTTTTCAGTAGTGTGAATATAGTACCTTAAGCTTGAGGCAACAGGACAAATAAGATTAGTATATCCATTTATTGTGATTTGCTTTATGTTGCATTCACTTCAAGGTTTGGGAGGTGAAAGCTGCAGATCTGACTATAAGCCCTGTTCATCGTGCTGCCATTGGAATTGTAGATTCTGATAAGGTACCATTTTTGCGCTCTTATGGAACTTAATGACTAATCTCGTGTGTAAGCTTGGTTAAATTGTACAGGAACATATAAATTTGAAACCTTGAACTGACACACTCAAGACCTTTGCAATAGAGTATTATCTTTTGATTATGTTGTCTTGTATCCTTTATCCCCTTTTCTCTCTTGGCATGTACTGGACAGTATCATTGAAGAAAAGAAGCTTATATCTTGTTCATTATATTGTTGAGTCACATTCAATATAGTGTGCTAAGCATGCACTCTATTTTTACTGCTTTTTTTGCCTGTTTATGCGCAACCTGTGGAAATTGAAATGAATTTAGGTTTGTGGTTGGTGAACGTGGCTTTTCGTTTCCTACATATATTTTATATTACTTACATGTTCATTTTATCTTTACAAAGGGGATCTCGCTGAGATTTCCTCGTTTGCTTCGTATCCGAGAAGACAAAATTCCCGAGCAGGCCTCGTCGTCTGATGTGGTGAAGAACATTGACCTTTCTTGGTCTTTTCTTTCAGTTTATTTTACACTGGCTTGATTTCTGTGTCTCATGTTGACTTCACATTCGGTTTTGGTCCATCAGGTAGCCGAGATGTATACTGCTCAGAAGCACAATCAACGAGACAATCAAGATGAAAATGACGATGATTGAGGAAAAGAACAAACCGTATCCATTGCAAGTACAGTATTATGTTTGGTACATTCGTCTAGACTGGATAGGGGCAATAACTTGCAAAATTTTCGCACGTGTCTCTTCTATAAATTATATCCAGTCTACTATATCAAACATGTACAATATGCCATACGCACGTTTTTACACGTTCTTCCAATATGCTGTATCAAATGCGAATTGGACGACCTTGACCTTGACATTTGTCACATGGGCATGTGATGCCGGGCTGGAATATGATGTTTCTTAAGATACGTTGATTTAGCCGAATGAATTTTTAGGGTCAAGGGGTAAATGATCAGTGCATTGAATTTGAGAGTTCATTTTGCCGTGTGGACCCGTCTTTAAAGAGATTTCTCTAGGGTTGGACCCGTCCCCTCAGAATTATATCCGTCATTTTCTGCTGAAAACTCGTCATAATTTTTTGTAATTTTGATTTTCTTAGTCCAAGAAGAATAACATGTGAACATGATTATTTTTTCACTAGTTAATTCTCGTATGATTCCAAAATGCATTAGATTTCCGGGTCCATTGTTAAGAATATAGCAAAAATCAACTATGATTCTTATGTGTATTGCATTGTATAAAATAGACTTTCATTTATATGAATAATGTGATCTCAATACGACATGCTAAAAGATTTGTGTAATCAATTCGAAATTTATAAAGAATATAACTTTCGTACCATGTTAAAAATTTCATTCGAATCGGAATTTTATTATTTACTACTATGAGTGGTCCGGCTGTTGTAGTGTGTCAATGAGATCCTAGTAAGTAGTTAACAAGTCAGAATTAAAATAAGATATTAGGTGTTACTCATTGAATAAATATTCTAGTTAATAGGATAGAAAAAGGGAAATATGTGAAAATGATGACCAACCATTTTTTTCCTCCCTAAATCAAACCGTCGTAGTCTGTACAATTACATAATTTTCTTGCAATTCCACTTCCACCCTCCTAATCTGCACTAGTAAATATGAAAATTTGAAACATAAAATTGTTATAAAGGTAACCATATCAATGCAGACCGACTCTTTGATATTTTGAATCAATGGAGCCATCAAAGTCCGCATAGAAGCCTCTTTTTCTCTCTATCCTGCCACAGTTGTTTATGTTGCTGGTGTCAGTGATATTGTGGAATAATTCTTGCTGAATGGGTTTTAGTGGTGGTGGTGGAATCTGATGGGTGTCAAGTGGTGGTGGAGGGTGGCGCCACTGTGGAAGAGGGCCGGCAAGGAGGAGCGTTTGAAGGAGTGGCCCTGCTTCCATAACTGCTTGCAATAGCTTGCCTTTTATTGGCAATGGCCTGTTAGGCATAATTGGTAACTCTGCTGAAGTTGGCGGCGGCCCCACCTGGGGTGGTGATGAAACTATGCTTTCTTCACAATCTGAGGAAGAAAAGCCATTAATGGAATCCGATCTTCTTCTTGGCTCATCTTCAATGCTGGTAGTCGATTTTTGGCACTGGTTTTGGAGCAAGAGTTTCCCAAAGAACATTTTTTGGCGTTTGTCTTCTGCTTCGTCCCTCTCTTTGATGGCTCTGCTAAGCATAATCTTGAGTTGAACTATTTGCTCATCTCTCATTTTGAGCTCCTCTTGTGCCTTCAATCTTGTGTCTTCTAACTCCATAGTTAATAAAAGAGATTGCCTCAGCCCAGCCATACCCTGCTCAAAACATGGAACACGCACCTTAGATCTAGTAAAACTAAAATCTTATCTGTTATATTGTCTGCATTCCTTCGATCCATCTCATGTATCATAGTTCAAACAGATTCGACTGAGAATGCCAAACGGAAGAATGTAGATACATGTACAGTGTACTGTGTTGATGTAACCAAGATTAATGAACTCAGCAAAAGTAATTCTACATTTGAAGTAATGATATTAATAGGTTTCTCACCTTTTCTTGATACGAGTGTGCCAAATTAAGAAGAAAGCTTTGATCATCCATGCCCTTCTTGGATGGGGAGTGGGTGGGGGGTGGGATTAGAGATTGAGAGGGTTGAGGCTTAATATGTTATTAATTATGCTTCTTATAAGGACAACTTAATGACACTGTTTGGGTGTTATCCTTACCATAGTGTGTGCTGTTTTTTTCTTAGAGGGAGTTGGGAGTGTTGGACTTAAGCACAAAAGGCCAAGAAACTACCTATTATACTCTTTTTTTTTTAATTAAAATAAAAAGAATCACTGCATTACATTTACATTTATGTTCTTTTAACAACTAATACTGAAACAATCTAACATTTGCCAATATTAAGGTTATCTTTAGTGGCGGACCTAGGAAGGAAGTTCAGTGGGGTTGAAACCCAAAAAACCTTAGAAAAAAAATCTGAAAACCTAAAAAAACTTGGACAAGAAATCTCAAAAAAAATTGAAAGTTCGAAGAAAAATTGGAAAATCTAAAAATTAAGTGGGGGCGGCTCCCACAGGTCCTCAAGTAGGTTTGCCCCTGGTTATCTTATTTAGTTATTGTTTAACTAATTGTGAACGAATGCATTTGAGAACAAATGACCGTTTTTGTACAAAATCTAGTTCATTGTATTATTCTCGACACAAAATCTTATATAATTGTCGAAGCCTAATCAACCGCCTCCTCTGATTAATGCTTGAGTAGAATACCCTCTCTATTTTATAGAGTTAATATTAATATGCAATTGTCTAACAATTTTAAAAATTTAATAGATCATTTCTCTAAATTTAGTACCATTTTGGGTGTACACAAGTCACACACGTCTTATATAAAATGACATGTCTTGTTGTAATTAGAAGAGAGAACAATTTAATAACTAATTATGCTGGAATTCTCAAATGCAATGATACTATAACTTGTCATGTTATCCCTTCTTTCTCTAAGTGTCAATTTCTTGTTAACAAGAATATTTTTGTCCCCAAATTCTTCAGCACATGGGCTGCCAATTTTGTAAAGTTAGGTTTAAGTCCACTCACCAATAGTTGAACATACAGTATAAATACATAAAATGCCTTCTTTCATTAATAATCTAATTTTTTAAATATGGTTTTAACTTGTTATTTAAGTGGATAAATGTCTACTTCCAATCTCACTTTTACACAATCTTGTTCGAGAATTTTCAAATAATGTCGATTTTAAACATTGCCAAATGCGATTATGAGTTGAGGAAACATTGCCAATAGTTGAGGAAATATTTGCAGAAGGATAATACCTCCTAAGAAGAATTATTTAACCATCTATAAAATAAATTGTTTTCTATGCATAACTTGCATTCATCTCTTTCAAAAGTTTGTCATGTCTGTAATATGAAAATAGAGAACAAGAGACTATATTAGCTTCTTCTCTCCTTAGTGTTGGGGTTGTCTTCGTTAGTGCGCAACACAAACATCATATTTGTGTTCATTTGTATATTGAATACGTCTTTACTTATTCGTGTACATTATCGGTGTGGAGACAAATATTGTCTTAAGGAAAACGCAAACACTTACCTGAAAATCCACCGCGATATTATTATTTCAAGTCTTTGTGATACATTTCATCGAGTTTGATTTGATCTTCTACATAGGTTTTTTCCGATTTCTCCAACTTCGTCTACTTATGACCTTTTCATTGCCAATATAGCACTATCAAATTCAACTTCTCTATTCTCTTTTAATAAAATTCACGATAATCGGTTTCAAAAAATAAAAAAATAAAGATAATTCTATATAGTTGAGAGACTAGTCGCACTACTACAAGTATACCTAATGTACACACCGTGATATAAATAAACACCTAATTCAACATAATTTATTATTTATATACCCTTTCGAGGTGTGAATTAGTAAAAAAGAAATGCTTAGCATTTATTTCTCTTTTAACTAAATGGTTGACTAATTTGACTGTTTTAACATTTTAGATGCCACTTTATATAAGCTTGATTTCCTAGTGCTTAATCATGGGAATCTTCTAAACAATGCCGTGACATGCAATACAAATTACCAAATTAATCAAATTTTACTAAAAATAAACCTTAATGGGATTTAGGTCGGATATTTTCCTTTTTAGGAGATGACGCGTTGTATTTAATTATGTTATTTTGATCGACGCATTTTTTACAAATTAACATAATTTATATCGACTTTATAAAATACGTCTGGATCATCATACTACAATAAAACTACTAATATGAACCATAGACGAGTGCGTGATTAAGCATTTTTCATGTTTTTTTTTTCTCTGTCAAGTTATATTTTCTTTTTTGGAGTCTTCATACTATTTACAGATTTTCACACTAATATCGGTAGTGATTGTAGGTCATGGACCCCTTGCAAATGCAAAGTCTTATTTGATTGGAAAAAGTAGGCTTCCACATTGACAATTTCTAAATTTTAACATTTTTCTATTGCCTCAATGTGAAAATAAAATATAAAATAGTAAATTATTGGAATATAAAACTATCTGACTATAATTTATAGGAAAAAATACTTAAAAAAATATTATTATTCATAATTATAATAAATAGGGCTAGCTTTTTAGGGCAAATATCCACACTTAGTCAAACCAATTGAACATTAAGTGTATATGCGTGTGTGTATTGTGTGATAAAGCTTTTTATTAGTGAATTTTGAAAAAAATTGGATGAAAGTATGTATTCTATAAAATATATTGTTAAAATTAATATTTGATAAATTAAAAAGTCGATAAATTTTTCGCAAACAAGCACAGTGTAATGTGCAACATACGACTAAATGAGATGACTTGAAATTTTCTCTTATATACCACCCATCCTACCAACAGACCGAAAAGCGAGTAACAAAATTATCAGATGGGACCCACTTCACCGTGTGGTAGCTAGCTTAAGCCATGGAGAAAAGATTTCTGTGGGATCCGACGTCAAATACTTTAGGTGGGCCGTCAAATCCCACATCAATGTCGAAGTGCGAATCCCATGTGGACTAAAATCAGTTAAAGAAAAAGCCCATTATTTTTAAAGTGACTCTAGATGTGCAAAGCCCAATAAAAGGTTTATTGGGCCATGGGCCAGTCTAGAAACAATTCTGTGGGGCCACATATTTTTCCTAATTATTATGGGAAAATGACCTTAAACCCTATTTTTAAAGATTCAATTTCAGAAATCAGAAACAAATTATTTTATTTCGATAATCAGGTTATAATTCTTTTTAATATAAAAATATACAGACCCTATTAAAATTCACCCCCACCTGTTCCTTTCTCTCTCATTAATATGCATGGTTATCACCCCACCCCACCCTACACACCATATCATTAAAAATATCTATTCTCTATGTCTACATTTTAAAACATGACTCTCTCTCTCTCTCTCACACACACACCTCGTACTACGGCCAATGACAACTCCAACCACCATTAACTCAGATCACCACAAAATTTAAAATTTGTATACATGTAGCATTGGATGGCGAATATAAGATGTTGGAACTGAACAATAACCAATACAAAAATCACAAGAAACATATCTAATAGGTCACATTTATGTAGACATTT
Source organism: Fraxinus cuspidata (assembly GCA_903798385.1). Classification (NCBI taxonomy): domain Eukaryota; kingdom Viridiplantae; phylum Streptophyta; class Magnoliopsida; order Lamiales; family Oleaceae; genus Fraxinus; species Fraxinus cuspidata. Next base: position 18,080 of record CAIGRP010013540.1, read on the forward strand.
TATGAATTATAGACTCTTGTTAAAAATTTATGACATAGTCACAAACAAACTCATGTTAAAAACTTATAAAAAATATACCCCCGTTAGTAGACTTATATTAATACAGACTTGATAATAAACAATCACAGTTAACACAGATCTGATCACAGTCAGTCACATTTAACATATACTTGGTAACAAACAGAAATAGTTAACACAAACCTGATTTGTTAACACAGATTTAATAATAAATAGCACAGAAAATACATCAGTACGGCACATTCAAGCAAACATTTTATAAAATACAAACTCCAATTAAAAAGTTATGACTTTTTATGTCACAAGATGAATTCAAAATATCTATGTGATCCAAAATCAGGTGAAACGAAAGGGGAATCGCTTGATTTTGAAATATGAAGGTTCGGATTCAAAAAATTGTTCAATCAAGGATATTTTGGCATCTCCAATCTGATGAATCTTAAAAATCAATGATGACACTGTGACTTATCAGTAGAAACGTGCTTTCGATGGAGTAGAATCATCAATTTATAGTTAATTTGTATGATTGTTGGAGATTTTGTAATTATAGTGAATCATGTTTAGTGAGAGAAATTGAGATGTAGAAGTACATGTGAGATGAGAGGTGTAGTTATAAAAAATGAATAAAATCTATATTTTAGGATGATGAATAGATGATTAATTATCCTCATTTAAGTTGTAAAATTATATTTATAATGATTTAATACCTTATTTGTGAAACTTTTTCATAAGTTTAGTAAATATGAAATTGTATTCTTTTTTTTTTTTTTGATGGGAAAATTGTATTCTTAATGTAATGTAATGTAATTATGTATTTTTCCCAATTATTATTGTACAATTTGAATATTTTTTATGGACCAAAATGAACCAATGGAGATTTGGACTTGTTGGCTGTCAAAACATGGGCTGTATCAAAGCCTGAAGAGAAATAAGATTTAAAATATATATCCTAATGCAAGGACGAATAAAATTATGAAAAAATTTCCAATTCAAGAACATTGACACCATTACCTTTTAAAAGAAAACATTTACAACAACAAATTAAGCATTGGCCCGATAACTTTAGGGTTGACTACGTGAACTTATTTTTGTTGCTAGATCTATCATTTATGGGAGGATCTAAAACGAGTGATCCATAACAACTATAAAAGGCCATGTAAGTTTTGGTCAACTATCCCTCCCATTGAAAATGTAAGTATCTATATTTTTTGGTTTGATCTCTTCACGAGGTACGTAGGTTTTCCGCTGCCTCCATGTGTCATCATATGATTGGTCCAACTGGACCAATTGCTATTTGAGGCCGAACCGACCGTTAATTCAAATTAAAGTGTTGCGCTAGGGATCTAGCTGCCAACGTTGAATTGGACTCGTACCC
>CAIGRP010013548.1:0-23215 GCA_903798385.1 Fraxinus cuspidata
GAGCTGATGATGAAGAGCTCCAGTGTTACCTACTTCAGCTGGTTCAAGCTCTTCGGTTTGAACGTTCTGATAAATCCCGCCTAAGTCATTTCCTTGTGCAACGCTGTATGCTTCCTGTAATAAAGACCAAATTCTTTAACCAAGTTTGTAATGTTTTTGAGCTCATTATAAGTTTCATCTGAATCATTTTTGAATTTTTGCAGCATTACGTAATATTGAGTTGGCTAGCTTTCTTCGATGGTACGTTACAGTGGAACTTCATGATCCTGCATATGCAAGACGATTTTATTGTACCTATGAGATTCTGCAAGAAAGTATGCTGAAGGTTGGGAATTTTCTTTCTTTATTTGCTACTTGTGCATTTATATTTTATATACTTCTTTGACAAGTCTGAAATGATAAAGCAAAGACTGCCCATTAGTTTTTGTGTGTTTATATTAGCATGGTTCTTTAACTGCGTGTTTGTTACTCTTGTTAAACAATATTGGAGAGGACTCGACACCATAATAAACAAATTTTTAGCAGCTTTTTTTTTCTCGATACCATCCAATGCTATCCAGACCTCCTTATCAAACATGCCATGTACGTTTTCAGGATATAGTGAATGCCTTCTACTTTGTACTATGCAGATAATACATGTCCACTACCGTCCCTTTTATTTGTGCTAAATCTAAACTCTTGCCAGTAGACTTCAAGGGTTTTTTCTATAAAACCCTCAGGAATGAGGAAATACCATTTTTCCCGCTTAAACATATTGGATGTTATGCAGTGGTCAAGTTTGAGATAAAATCTTGTAGCTAATGAATGTTGTGTTCATAACGGATGGCTACTGCATTTTTTTTTTGAGGAAATACTGTAACTATACCAATTCACATGAAGGTATATCTTGTTCATCTTACTTTTTTCGTGGCTTCAAAGAAGTCAGCTTACTGGGTTTGCATTTCCACAGTTGGGCACTGGTGCTAACGGTGATGAAGATGGTTTTAAGTTATGGCAGAGTTTAGAGCGTCAAAAAGAATTGACTGCACAGTTGTGTTCTATAATGAGAGATGTGAGAAATGTGAGAGGTGGAACTCAGAAGAAGATTGAAAAGCTTAGGCATCTTCTTTCGGGGCTTCTTAGTGAACTCACCTACTTTGATGAGGTAATTGCAAGATTACTTGTGTATTGCTCTTGGATTGCCTTTTGTTGGCTAGTGTAAATGCATGATGTGCAACTGGAAATGAAGACATGTCTCACATACTAGCCTACTTCTTTATTTTTATGACTACAAATAACCATTCCTATCTCCTTATCATTTGAGAAATTTAAGCTAGTTAATCTACATTTTCAGCCAATTCGTTCCCCTCTAGCGCCTGGAGTCCTTATAACAGGGATCATACCATCAGAGTCGTCGATTTTTAAAAGTGCATTGCATCCCTTGCGTCTGGCTTTCCGAACAGCAAGTGGTGGAAGTTGCAAGATCATATTTAAAAAAGGAGATGATCTTCGGCAAGACCAGTTGGTAGATTCCAGATATTTGTTACACAGTTGATTTAATTAATCATTCTTTCATTTATGTAAATATAACATGATAATATCAGGTTATTCAAATGGTGTCACTAATGGATCGATTGCTTAAGTTGGAGAATCTCGATCTGCATTTAACTCCATACAGAGTGTTAGCAACTGGACATGATGAAGGCATGCTGGAATTCATACCGTCCAAATCTTTAGCTCAGGTAATTTATCCTATCTATTGACTCTGGGGATGGTAGACGTGTTACTGCTTATATTTCACCTCTGTTCATTTTTGATTTACCATTGCTCTTTAAAGTACGTATATTTAGTGAGTGCACGCACCATCTTTCAATTCTTCATTTCAATTCCAAATTGCTCCTTTTCACTTTCAGATTCTCTCAGAACATCGCAGTATTACAAGCTACCTGCAGAAATTTCATCCTGATGAAGATGGACCATTCGGGATTACTGCCATGTGTCTTGAAACATTTATTAAAAGTTGCGCAGGCTACTCTGTCATCACATATATACTGGGCATTGGTGACAGGTGATCCCTAGTGTATGCCAATCTGCTTGGAAATCGCTGCCATTTTTTCCTTGCTTTTATTTTCTTTAATAGCATTAGCTATCATTTTTGTTTTTTCCTTATGGTTGGGGGATAATGTTTGTCACCATTTACCGTTATATTTACAGTGTGATAAAGCTATTTTGCAATAGACATTTAATGCTTGATTAACCTGAAATTAACATCACTGCTGAACTGCACTATGTGAATCTTTATTGTGTTCCAAAATGGAGCTCTTATGCTATTTATCTTCTTGGTCCATAGGCACCTTGATAATTTGCTGCTCCAGGATAATGGCCGTCTTTTCCATATTGATTTTGGTTTTATTCTCGGTCGGGACCCAAAACACTTTCCACCACCTATGAAACTTTGCAAAGAAATGGTTGAAGCTATGGGCGGAGCAGAAAGGTACTTGACTTAAATCGAAGCTATTAGGTTCTGCATCTGAGTTTTGTCTCAAGCATTTATCTGCAAAGTTTTGCACGAGCTCTTACCGTGCTTCATATACAAGCTCATACTGTGCTTTCATTGTTAATTAACTGTGTTAGTGTTGTGGGGGTAAATATGCATGACGTGGCTGGTAGCCCAGTAGACATAATGTTTCCTTTTTCTTCTGTTTTCTCTTGCAGTCAATACTATACGCGGTTCAAATCATACTGTTGTGAAGCATACAACATCCTCAGGAAATCGAGCAACCTAGTACTAAATCTGTTTCATTTGATGGCGGGGTCCAACATTCCCGATATAGCTTCTGATCCTGAAAAAGGCATTCTTAAGGTGATTTCTCATCTTAGTTACTTGTCTAATTCCATTTTAAGCGGTAATTTACTTTTATTTATTCTGTGACCCAACTTTCCTTCTATAGCTTCAAGAAAAGTTCCGGTTGGACTTGGACGACGAGGAGTCCATACATTTTTTCCAGGATCTTATCAACGAGAGTGTCAGCGCATTATTCCCACAAATGGTTGAAACCATTCATCGGTGGGCTCAGTATTGGCGCTAACCAGACTTGAGACATTCTTTGAGGTGCATACAATTCAGCTTAACGTATACCTACCCTTTATTCTTCAGAACATAGACAATTATCTCAAAATAAAGGTTTCAGATAAATTTCACTTACTGGACATCGTATCCTGGATCATCAGGGCTCATGAGTCGGGGAGGGCCCTCCCTCGTGCTTATCAGAAGGATGTCGAACTATGTAGTTATGATAATTTTAATTTTCTGACCTGTACAGTTGAAAAGCTCCTGGCTTGGTCGTGGTAAAATAAAACATGTTCTTTTGTTCGTGGATGTTTGTTGTATAGCTTTCGGATCATTGATATTCTGTTGAATCAAAGCTTGTGTTTGTAAAATTATAGTTGAATCAATATCTATTGGTTAATGATGCTCTCTGTTATACAGGTCTCCAGAGTCCCCAGACTTAACTGGGAGTTGGGTACCACATTTTTCAGGTCGGCCTCTGGTCAAAGGCCCCTCGCAAGGTGAACGGGCTAATTTACTGTTGTCGATTTTTTCCCATGGCTGTGCCCGGCAACGTGCTTTTCGCGGCTCTGGATTGCCGGTTCGCTTTGTTAAAAAATAATGGACACATGGAATTGATGGGCTAAGTCAATAGAATAATGTCATGTTAAAGAACAAAAATCTTGGTCAGTACTTCCCAAAAGTTGTTTCTCACTTCCAAACCTTGCTTTGTTTAAGGCTCATTAGACAGGTTTTTTGCTGCTGCTTTTTTTTTTTTTTTTAAAGTTTTATGAGCAAATTATTTTAAATCAACTTTTAAAAATTCTTCATGCTAGACAAAACTGTCAAAAAATTATCAGAACTTAGTCTCATATGCAACGGTTGATTTTTTGAGAGTCGTGCTAAACAGATTTTTAATAACTTATCATGAAAAAATTATAATTGTTTTAATTCAATGACGTGTCAAAATCTAGCTTCACTAGTTTACATGAAAGAAAGAAATCCAACGATGGAGAACCCATGAAGTAAGCGACATTTAGCTCATGTTTGACGATCATTATTTTTAAATTATTTTTTTCTAAAATATTAATTTTAATCACACATTCACACAATAAAATATTTTGTACGTAAATTTTTTTCTATTTTTTAACCACATATTTTACTAAAATTACTATTCAAAACATGGTTATTTCAATGGGGGCAAAGTAACACCAAGAGAGCGGACGCAAGAAAGAACCAGTATGACAATTCTTGCTTTAAATTAATAAAATTTTTACAATAGCTTATTGCTACTATTAATTGAAAATCACTTTGAATTGCGGCCTATATTTTCACTTGCACTTGATGATGATTGAAACGGATGGAAAATCTAAAACTAAATACGAGCATTAGAGAAAGGCTCTCTCACTTGTAGCTTAGATTCAAAATCTTCGAAAGACTAGTTCAAAATCTTTGGGGGGAAAATTGATGGGTTTGCCTTAGGGTTTGGGGTTTTCAATTCGGGGAAATTTCATTTACTTTGCACAGCAACAAATTTTTGATGGAGGAAGAAGACGTTTGGGAAAAGAAGTATTAGATTTTGAGTTTCAACTTGTCTCCAAAGCGAAAGATGTGTTTGGCTTTTGCTGACTTGATGTTGCGTGGCGCATGACTTAACATTTAACATGTCACGTCACATTTCTGTGATCCACGTAGGCAAGTCTACTAATGGATTTCATCCAATGGAGTTGTACGGAGTAAAATTCAGTGGCCAATGAAACATTTGACTCCTAATTCAAAAGGGACAATTTCTTTGTTGGTCACTAGACTTTGATTTTTCTCACTATTATCTCCCTACTTACACTCTTGTTTCAACTTTATTATTCCGTCTTTAATTGTGAACAAAACTAATTGAAAGGAGAATGCAGAATTAATATCCAAGTCAGGTTAGTCATAAATTTTGATAAGGACTAAAGACGAAATAGTTAGTCCGTGTTTGAATCACATAAAAATTTTCATTTTTATTTTTCTACTAATTTTCAACCACACATTTTTCAATAAAATAATTTTTTTCATTAAATTAATAATTTTTCCTTATTTTTCAACCACACATTCTTCATCAATAATATAATAAAAATTGAAGTTGAAGGACCAAAATGAACTAAAATAAATAACAAAGGATCTAATTCCACTATATAAATGTCCACTAGTTGATAAATTTTCATCCTTCAAAAATAATTATAAATCTCTGGCGTTAATCTCAGGCAGCTCCGTCTCTCTCTCTCTCTCACTTCGCGTTTTTAAGGTATACTTGATATTTATTTAATATTTGTTTTTAGATGTGATTTCTGATCGCTGGTATAGGGGGTTTTTTGATATTTTTTTTTCTAAATGTTTTTTTTGTTTGTTTGTACTCTGTATTGGAAATGATTGCATAAAGAAATTAGCTTTTGATTATTTGAGTTAATTTTGCGGAACCAAGGATACGAGTAATTGAGTATTGTTACCTTTTTTTAATGATCTGATCTCAAGATTTAGCATTCGAACTTTTTCGATTCGGTGGAAATTTCAATTTTTATATACTTGTGTGTACCTGTTTGATTAAAGAGTGTTTTTGAGAATCAAAAATTAAATTTTAATTTTTTTATGAAAATTGTGCTAGGCGTCTGTATTTTGAATTGTATTTGTTTAAATTTTGGGGGTGATGGAAAATATGTAGACTGTTGTTTGTAAAATGGATTTGAGTGATTATTATAATAAATCAAACTTAACAACGTTACCAAAAAAATGAATAGAGCAACAGTAAGGAATTTAGTAAAACACCAACAAAGAATGGAGGTTAAACACTCATGAAATTGGACAAAGTAACACCAAGAAAGTGGACGCAAAGTCAAGGTAAAAGTTGAACTCTTTGTCCTTACGTCGATTTTGCCCCAATGCCTACGAATGATGACAATCATCTCCCAAAATACAATTATTACTTTCTTGTATTTGTAGCACTCCAAAACACAAGAACAATGAACCAGAAGATAGCTTATGTATTCCTTTCAAATGAAATGAAAAAATAGATTTTTATGTAGAATTTCAGTTAGGGAAATATGATTTATGTGATATGCTATGATTGCATATGATTTGGATGAGTTAAAGGACATCCAAAGTGTCTTATTTATAGAAGAGGAGATGTTGTGAGTGAAAAGACATACCCTAAAGCTCAGCTACCTTTGCCAAAGGTCGCAGCTTTTGCTGTCACTTGCATGTGCATAACTCGAGCACTAAAAGCAAGGAGTCTGTCACTTGTCGGCGCTGCGTTGTTGCTCGAGCGACAGTTTCAAGTGTTGAAAATTCAATTTTTTCCTCTAACTTTTGACCATAATTTCTCATTCATCCGGAATTGATTTTTAGATTTCAAATATACTACGATCATCTTCTCAATGAGTAGATCAAGTTAGTCTATTTATTTTCATAATTTGATTATCAGATCAAATCCAAATATTTGGCAAAGTCACTTTTCACACTTTATGGTTTCATACTAAACCATTTTTCTTCTCTTTTTAAACCAATTTTCAACAATGTCTCATATGAATGGAAATTCCACAATATGTAAATAATGTGCACTCTAACAAAAAGGAGTATATACGACAAGCTATAGCATCAGGATAGGTGGCTTGTGGCTTTGAACCTTACATAGTCGAATACAATCGAATTTACTAAGCTGATTGGTGAACATGATGTCTTGAACCATTCAACAGTTCGTGTAAATAAAAACAACTGTACTAACACCATAACTCATCTAACTATTTCGGTTTTCATGGTTGTGTTCATTTTGGCCCTGAATTTTGGTTTTATAAGTATTTTAAGAGAATTTTAAGAATCAAATTCTCGTAGAAGCAACCACACTTGTCACTTACGTAGGTGATTTCCTACAGTATTGTGTCATATATCTCTTAGCTACTTCCAAGACATCGGAATAATTAAAAGTATATACTTATCCTTATACACTTTTATTCTAGCACTTTAAGTGTATGGGAATGTGAATAAGTGCTTTACCATTAATCTTCCATAGCTTAGTTGTCCCATTGAAACCAAGATCTTGAGATATCTAATTTACGAGGTTGGATTTCCGCTATGGTGATTCTATTCGATATGCTTCAAGCCTATTTCCCTCGAAAGATGATATACGTGATCTCTGGTAGTCCTTTCGTTAAAGGATCTGTTTTGTTTTCCTTCGATTTAATATAGTTAATTGAGATTATACCATTCAATATCAATTGTTTAATGGTGTTATATCTCCGATGAATATGTCAAGATGTACCATTATATATATTATTTTGTGCTCTTACAATTGCCGATTGATTATTTTAATGTATATTAGTCGCAGTTATCGGCTTTTTCCAACATGGAATATCAATAAAAATATGAAGTCATTTTGCTTCTTCGATTTTATCTAAGGCACAAACTTAGATTTTATCGTGGATCGAGTTATACAGATCTGCTTAGATGATTTTCAAGGACACAGCTCCGCCTCCAATGGTAAACATATAACCACTTGTAGACTTTAAATCCTTTATGTCAAATATCTAATTCTTATCGGTATATCCTTCTAACACTGTAAGATTTTATCTATGGCACAAACTTAGATTTTATTGTGGATCGAGTTATACAGATCTGCTTAGATGATTTTCAAGGACACAGTTTCGCCTCCAATGGTAAACACATAACCACTTGTAGACTTTAAATCCTTTATGTCAAATATCTAATTCTTATCGGTATATCCTTCTAACACCGTAAGATATCTCGAGTAGTGTAATCCATAACCGATCGTGTGTAGTAAGTATTTTAGAACTCGGGTGAACGCCTTCCAATGGTCATTACTTGAATTACTTGTAAATCTACTCAATTTGTTGACTGCATATGCTATATGTGGACGTGTGCAGTTGGTGATGTACATCAAGTTGCCTATAACGCGTGAATAATCCAATTGAGATATAGGATCACCAGTATTTTTAGCTAAGTGTAAACTTAAGAGGGTGTTCGATAGAGATTAAAATTAGATTTTTAGTAGATTTTGATAGAAATTTTTGAAATGTGTGGTTGAAAAGTTGTAGGACCTATAAAAGATGGGGTTAATATTGATTTTTTGACTTTGACTTGGATTAAAATCTTAAAATCAAATTTTAATCCGGACCAAACAGGGGCTAAGTCTATTAGTTTCTTGATCGATTTATCGTCATACGCCTTAAACGTTTTAACTATAGTCTCAATCTAATATGATTAAGACAATGACAAATCATCAAGTGTATTAGAGATTTTAATCCCTAATATAACGTTAGCAACTCCCATATCTTTCATGTCAAAATGTTTTATTAATATTTTCTGAGTTACGGTAATAACGTTCGGGTTATTTTTCATGATTAACATATCATGTACATATAGGCATATGATCACGTATTCGTTAAGTGTGTTTTTGATGTAGACACATTTGTCACATTCATTTATTTTGAAGTCATTTGACAAACATAGTTTTGTCAATTTTTTTGTACCATTGCTTCAGTGCTTGTTTTAATCCATACAACGATTTTACAAGCTTATAACACCTTCTCATTTTCTAGAACAACAAACCCTTCAAGTTGTTTCATATATATTTCTTCTTCTAATTCACCATTTAGAAATGTAGTCTTAACATCCATTTGATGTATTTCAAGATTATGCAATGCTGTGATTGCAATCAACACACGCATAGACGTAATTCTTGTAACAACTGAATATGTATCGAATAAATCTAGTCATTTATTTTGTTTCTATCATTTGACTACTAATCTAGCTTTGTACTTATCTATTGATGCATCCGACTTAAATTTCTTTTTGAAGATCTATTTGCAGCCCAAAGCTTTATTTGCTTCATTAAATGTTCTTGGATCATTTTCTAATAAGTACGTTAGAAAATTTGGATCAAAAGTCTTATTAGTCTTTTGCGTTTTACTGCGCCTTGGTTCGTCATCTACTTGATTGTTACCATCTTCTTGATGGTTTTCATTTGCAGTATTGTAAGTTTGTTTGTATGAGCTTACTTCTTTCTCTTTATAATGAAAGATATCTTCAAAGAAGGTAGCATTCCTTGATTCAATGATAGTACCTACACATACATTAAGTATTTATGATTTATGGACTAGAAATTGATAGACGCTATTATTGTTTGCATATCCAATAAAGATACAATCTATTTTTTCAGTTCCAATCTTTACTTGTTTAGGTTTTAAGTATCTGTACTTTTACTAAATACACCCACACTTTAAGATATATGTAGGAAGGTTTCCGACCTTTCCATAACACATACAGTGTTTCAATCTTATTCTTGTTAGGTATTTTTTAAGGATATGATTTTTCGAAAGTTTAGCTTCCCCCCACAAGTTTTGAGGTAAAACCCAAACTTATCAATATTGCATTCATCATTTTCTTAAATGTTCGATTTTTACGTTCAACAATACCATTATATTAAGGTGAATATGGTGTCGTCGTTTAATGAATGATTCCAGATTCTGAACAAAATTCTTCAAACGGTGCAACATATTCTCCACATCGATCACTACGAATTATCATTATTCATTTTCCAAGTTGATTTCCAACTTCACTTTTATAGTGTTTAAACACTTCCAAATCTTTATCTTTACTTTTCAATAAGTATACATAACTGTATCTTGTACGTTCATCTATAAACGTTATGAAATATTTTTACCACCTTTTGTTTGGACAAACTTTAAATCATAATATATTGGTCTGAATAAGTTCCAATGGTGTTGTGGTTCGTTCAATCGAATGAAACGATATTTTGACTAACTTAGCCTGTTCACAAATCTCAATTTTCCATTTGTATCAAAATATATACTTGGTAGTAAATTTAAATTCATTAACTTGCGTATAGAATTAAAGTTTATATGTCCTAATCTATGATGCCATGAATTAGACGACTCAAGAATATAAGCAGAAGATATTTTATTTTTTGAGTTATTCGGTATAATGGTAAGGACATTCATCTGGAATAGTCTATTTTTTACATAGCATTTGCCTACATACATATTATACTTGGTAAGCATAAACTTATCGGATGTAAAGACTAATTTAAAGACATTCTTGCTTAACAAAGAACCTGATATTAAGTTCTTGTGAATATTCGACTCACGAAGAACGTTGTTAAGGCTAAGGTCCTTGCCCGTTGTCTTCTTCAAAATTACTTTGCCTTGTCCTTCAACCTTTGAACTCGAAGAGTTTCCCATGAACATTTTTTTCACCATCGATTTGAATATACCATTTTGTAGTCCAAGAATTTTCGTATGATGAACTTCTTAGTTCGGTGTGACAAGAAATGAATCCTAATTTTAGGATGACTAACCTCTTTAATCCAGTTCATAAATGTCTTTTTTCGGGAGACAGAAGAAATGCATCGCAGGTACATCAATTAGTAGGTATGAGAGGCTTCATGTCGGACCCTCAAGTGTTTTCAGTCTTGTATTTCTTCTCCAAAGATTTCCTATAGTTCCTTTGCAAACTTCTTCGAACTATACACATACAATATGTTATCCAACCCATTCAGTATGTAATTCTTGTATAGTAAATCTGAATGTTTCCATGTATCCTATGCTATCAATGATACCCTATTATTTTCCCCTTCTTGTACGGAGGGAGCATCTTCATTCAAGAATTTCGTCAAGTTTGGGGTTGTGAGACATAACAATATTTTTGTTGCCATCTCTTGAAATCAACCCACTAAACTTCTCCGGTTTCTCTCCATGTAGAACGGAGTTTGTGTGAATGGTAGGAGGGACAATCGTAACCAGAGGAGTCACAGCGGTAGAAACCAAGTTAGAAACAATTCCTTTCGAAGTTCTTATATTTGAAGTATCATTAGAAGAAGTATTGGTATTGTTAATCGTGTTCATTTATGTTTACACAAAACAGAAGATAAATCAACAAAAATCAAGATCCGAGGAGTAGAAGAAATTAGACCAGAACTATATATATAAAGCTATACTCAAAGGAAAAATCGACTTAAGATTGTCGTTTGTAAAATGGATTTAAGTGATTACTTTAATAAATCAAACTTAACCAAATTTACCAAAAATTGGATAGAGTAAAGGTAAGGAATTTAGTAAAACACCAAAAAAAAAAATGGAAGTTAAAACACCAACGAAATTGGACAAAGTAACACCAAGAGAGTGAATGTAAAGTCGAGGTAAGAGTTGAACTCTTTGTCCTTAAGTCGATTTTGTTCTGCAATTGTGCCTATGGATGATAGCAATCAACTCTCAAAATACAACAACTACCTTCCTGCATTTGTAGTACTTTAAAACATAAGAACAACTAACCAAAAGATGCTTTTGTGCTCCTTTCAAATGAAATGAAAAACAGATTTTTATACATAATTTTGGCTAAGGAAATATGATTTTTATGTTATGCTATAATTGCATATGATTTAGATGGATTAAAGGACGTCCAAATGGTCTTATATAGGATGAGAGGTTGTGAGTAAAGAGACATGTCCCAAAATTCAGCAACATTTGTCAAGGTTGCAGCCTTTGTTGTTGCTGGCCTTGTCGCCCGTGCGCTACTCAAGCGCCAAAAACGAGAGTCTAGTGCTGGACTGTTGTTCGAGCTATAGTCTTAGGTGCTAAAAATTCGATTTTTTTTTTTTAACTTTGGATTACAATTTCTTATTCATCTGAAATTGTTTTTTAGATTCCAAATATACCAGTCACGTACTTGACAAATAGATCAACTTGGTCTATTTATTTTCATAATTTGACCACGAATCAAGTTATAATATTTTATCGAAGTTGATGTGAAAGTCACTTTTGACACTGTATGGTTTCGTATTTAACCATTTTTCTTCTCTTTTTAAACCAATTTCTAACATCGACATCAAAAGCATGGACTACAAATGTAGCGTTTTGAAGTGAAAAAAAAAGCTCTATTGTAGCTTGGATTGAATCAGAAATCTGCCAACATCGACATCAAAAGCATGGACTACAAATGCAGCGTTTTGAAGTGAAAAAAAAAGCTCTATTGTAGCTTGGATTGAATTAGAAGTCTACACTTGGGGGCGTAGGCACAGTGGCTTGTGTTTTCACAAAACATCAATGCAAGTAGAATAATTCATCTTTTTTTTTTTTTTTTTGAACTGTTTCAGCGTTGGTATATTTGTTTATAATTATATTGAATTTGACAATGGTATGTGTATACTGTTGATTATGGCCCCATGTATTTGATGTAATTACTGGAAATCACATAAGTAAATGTACGTCTTTTATATACTTATAATTCACTTGAATCCTTGATTATGTATAGGGGTTAAGGAAGAAAGAGAAATGGGGTTGACATTTACGAAGTTGTTCAGTCGGCTTTTTGCCAAGAAGGAGATGCGCATTCTGATGGTTGGACTCGATGCAGCTGGTAAGACCACCATCCTGTACAAGCTCAAGCTTGGAGAGATCGTTACTACCATTCCAACCATTGGTATGGCCTCTTAATTACGCAATCTTAATAACTCGATTTCTTTTAATTACTTTGATCTTGGCTTTGATATGTCAAGTACTTGTTAAACTGAAATTAATCAATTTTTCTTTTATTTATGTCAAATTGAGTACTGCTATCTAATATTTACTTTCTGGGGGGCTTTACTATTGCTGTGCAGGTTTCAATGTGGAAACTGTTGAGTACAAGAACATCAGCTTCACTGTTTGGGATGTTGGTGGTCAGGACAAGGTGGAATTTTCGTTCTCACTTTGTCCCATGATTGATCATCTGTGGTTTATGTATCTATGATGAAGTTCAATAAATTGTATTTGACAATTGACATGATGAATCTTTCCACTTCTCGTGGTGTTGCATGTCGTCCATAACTCAGGAGAAAGATTCCTGTAAAGTAATTGAATTCTCATGCAATGATTAATCAATTTGTCCACTTCCTTCCACAGATCCGTCCATTATGGAGGCACTACTTCCAAAACACACAAGGTCTCATATTTGTGGTGGATAGCAATGACAGAGACCGTGTGGTGGAGGCAAGAGATGAATTGCATAGGATGCTGAATGAGGTTATGTTTCCTACTTTACTCATGACTTTAACTTCTAAGATATGAAGAATTTGTTGGAAATAGAAATGAAAAGGGGGAGCTTTGAATAAGAAAAGATTTTTTGGTTTTAGATTNTGAATGAGGTTATGTTTCCTACTTTACTCATGACTTTAACTTCTAAGATATGAAGAATTTGTTGGAAATAGAAATGAAAAGGGGGAGCTTTGAATAAGAAAAGATTTTTTGGTTTTAGATTCTTTATTCTTTTCTTAGGACACCTTAGTAGAACCTGTCTCCAAAATATTACTAGTTAGTTTAGAGGAGTGATGTCAACAATATGCAATACACTTCATGAAGTGAGAGGAAGAACCAAGATGTATGTGCTTTTATGAGTTTTTATTTCTTCCAAATATTATATTTGAGAAAAACCACGATAACTTTATTATATCATAAGGAGATATTGTTCACAAGGTGTATACAACACTGAAAGAGACCGAAGTTAGCAAAAAACTTCCATTTATGTATCTCGGCTTATGATAAATCATTCATGCCCTACTATCAGAAGTTTTCAAGTTAACCCAAAGAAACAGTACAAATTAGAAGGTATTTGACTAGTTAAGTGATGGAGAATTAGAAAGGATATTATTATTATTATTAGTTTTCAATTTTAATGCGTATTTTAGGAAACATTATTACTGTTTAATTTATTGCCTTTCATAGTATTTTCTTACTTAAAATAGGGTCTTGGAAACCCTATATAAAAGGGTCTATGCAATGTATTTGGACCTTTGATAATGAAATAATTGATTTTCTTCCCCCAATTTCTCTCTTCCTCTCTCCCTCTTCTTCTCTCTTTTCCCCCTTCTTTCTTCTCCTCTTCTCTTTCCCTTTCCCTTTCCCTTTCCCTTTCCCTTTCTCCTACAATGCTCCTATTGCATCCTGCATCATTAAGTAGATGCTTTGCTCATCACTCTTGAAGCAATCTTCCCTTCGTTGAGGATATATATAATGTATAATAGCCTAGTTGTTCATTTGTATTGATTTAGTGAATAAATAATTAAGATGAGTTCGAAAATGAGAGCCCATAAAATAAATTGATTTTGTTTAAATTTTATATGTGCAAATGCCATTATCATTCAATTTAGACAAGGGTTTCTGTGTTGAATTTCATTTTTTTTTTTTTTAATCTGCAAACGACATATAGATAAGTTAATTCTGTACAAAAAGAGTACAACCAGTTTGTCATGAATATGTTGAATCAAATTCTGTCTCTTTTACTAGGATTAGAAGTTTCTTTACCCAAGTAATTGGATTGTTCCTAAAGGGAGTGGGAAATTAGGGAAGGATATCCTTACACTTGAACCTTTGGCGAGGCTGTAATCAGATGATCCTGATTCACTTTTGCAAGTGCTGTTTCATTTAAGCCGATAGATGTTCTAGGTTGTTATATTCTTGAGGTTACAATGTTATGTTGACCTGTTGGCTGGATTTTATTGGTTGCTTCAGGACGAGCTAAGAGATGCAGTATTACTTGTATTTGCCAACAAACAAGATCTTCCTAATGCAATGAATGCTGCTGAAATAACTGATAAGCTCGGCCTGCACTCGTTGAGGCAGCGTCACTGGTACATTCTTAATCTTGGTCTTTTGATGGTTCATACTTGTCAACTCTTTTAAATGTTCTATTGAACCTTCTCTCTCTCTTTCTCCCCCCTACTCCCAGGTACATCCAGAGCACCTGTGCTACATCCGGAGAGGGGCTATACGAGGGGCTGGATTGGCTCTCTAACAACATTGCTAACAAGGCAAGTAGCACCTCACATTAGTTCATCATCTACTTTCATAGAAACAAATATGTCTTCCTACAAATTGCTCTCCATTATATTACTTTATTCCCTGCGCAATTTTTTTTTAAGGCCGATCCATTTTGCAGGCATAGAACTTTATCCAGTTACTTATGCTGAGTTGATTATGGGTGCAGGCAGGTTTTTATCTTGTCTAATATCTCTAGTCTGTGTGGTTATGAAATTTTCACGTTTCAAGTCTTTTTGTTTAGGACCTCTGTAATGGTTACTGGTTTGTTTTATGCGATTGTTTAGATTTGAATGTAATGTTGTTAACCCACATATGAATCTATCGAAGATCACCCTTTTGATGTTTACTATTTTTTGCACTCATTAATTTCGCGATGTTTCTTTTTATCACGAATAATATTATTGCAAAGAAGTGATTCACGTAAACAATAAAAACATGTTTAAATAAGTTTTTTATATATCTATTTTTATAATGTTGGGGTTGTATTTATTTAAATTTAGTTACTTATTCCTAATATAAACATTATAAGCTTAGCCAACATTCATTTTTCATGTAATTTTATAGCATTATAGCATTGTTTGTTTGTGGCTTGGAAAATATCCATAGCATTACACCATTGCGCCTGCTAATTAATTGATTGATATTTCTTTGAGAAGGTGATATGCATGAATAATTGCACACAAGAAAACAATACACACATAGACAAGTGGGTCATAGTTCTATTCCTTGGCAATTTGTTAAAATTAATACAAAAAGGTAATTAGAATGGAACGATTGATGCGATTCATGTGGGCTCTCATGAATTTAATGGATGTTTATTATGAATGCTTCTTTCCCGACACTATTTTGTTATTAGTCGTCACAAGTATTTAGCCTTTTAAAGTGGTCTTTGCTAATTCACGCGAAATTTCACCTATGCTAATCGAGTTAGAGCGTAATTAAGATTTCCAACTAATCAGCCTTCATAAATAGGGTGCAACATCTTGTGCTCCTTGCTAGCAACATGACGCTTGTAGCGCTCGTCAACTATATCATTTTCTTGATTAAGCTTCTCCATTTCGTTTGCTTGCCCTTTCTCTTTCTTAGGTGCTAGCATGTTTCAATCCATTTAGTTGTCTTATATATTGGGACTTGGATAAAATTGCTTCGGTCATTAGTACTTTGCTCTCAATCATCAAGAGCATTTAGCCTATCAAGATAGTATATGGTGATTAACACAAAACTCTACGTCCCGTGCTACTCAAGTAAGAGGGTGAGATTGCGATACTTTTGACCATTGAATTTTCTCCATCTAAGCTACAATAATTGTGCTACTCCGTCTAGCAATAACGTGTTTGTATTTTTCTTGCATCACGCCGTTTCTATGATTAGATTACTTTCATTTCACTTGACGTTAACTTCCGGTTTCTTTTCCTCTAAATAGTAATGTGTCAATTTGTTAGGCGGATTCACGCGCATGCATGCATACATAATATATTGGTATATGTGTTTGAAAAGAGCGGAGTCCGCTAAGACGATGAATGACAAGATTCTACGCCTCCTCCAGGTATACGAGGCTATGTACTTCCTCCAAGTATACGAGACTATGTAACACATTTTCATTTTGTACACGTATAATTATAAGTTTTGTTCATTTCACAATATGTAAACCTCCCCCAGCCACATTTAGGGATGGCGACGGGACGGGTAGGGGTTGGGGCAACCTCCCCCGTTCCCGTCCCGCCAGGCAATTTCCCGCCGTCTCGTTACCCGTTTAAGACGGGGCGGGGCCTTGCCCTCGTTTATTACCCCGTTCAATTTTTTTAAAAAAATTTTGATAATTCATTTTATTGCCCCCATTCATTAAAGTGAGACAATGATATATTTTTTAATCTTTATTTATTTTTAAAAGTTAAATTATTCAAAATATATCTGGTAAACTAAGACTTTTATCATCTGTCATAGAAAATTTTAATTGCTATTTTCTATTAGAACAAATGAAATTTCGTGAAATTTTTCATTTAAAGTATTGAATTCTTAAAAAAAAATTTAAATTTTTTTAAAAAAATTAAACAGGGCAGTGTGGGGTAGGGCACACGTTACCCGTACCCGCCCCGTTCTCGACCCGAATACTAGAATAATAGGATATCAGGTTTGTCGGATTTTTTTTACCATCCCTGGCTACATTTGCTTACAACATATATATATATGTATATATAGTTTTGAGATAAGAAAATGGCCCCATTTCTTTTGTTTCCTTCTTCTGTCTCCACCTTTCGGTCCCAAAAGCTAGAGGACCCTGAAAGTGAGGATCAGATTCCGCATCAATTGTAATTCCTGCGAAAACCTTTGAATATACCTGCATAAATAAATAAATATACCGTCTATTGAATAACAATATTTAAACGATATATGTGTGGCTCTCTTTGATAAATTAAGTATGTCAACATGATAACAAATCAGATAAATGTTAAGAGTTCAATTCTAACTGTCTTGTATTTAATATAATCGTGCAGATGATATTTTTATTGAAAAAAATTATCTCTATACTTGAGGGGCACAAAAATAATATTTAAATGATATACACATTAACATCTATAATAACGTGAACATTTTAATGAAGTAGTCCAACATTAACATAACATTTTTAGACGCATTGTTTAACATAATATGAAAATAGGCAAAGCTATGATATTGAGATAATAATAGTAAGATATTGAGTTTTAGTATTTTCATTACCTTTTATATAAATTTCACACGTTCAACATTTGAAGAAAAGACACACGATTTGCATGTGAAGAACGCATTTGTTGAATAAAGATGTCTCAAATGTAAATAAGTTTATTCCTTCTCCAACTTGAGCTTTATACAGGATTAAAAGTAGAAAACTCCTATAAACGTTTTTATTTGCGATATATCACATACCTATTGGAAATCGCAGAAAATTCTCATATTTAAAACATTTTGTGTAAAAACTCCATACCGTCAAATTTACCGTTAAAACAGTAAAAATGTCAAAATTAAAAAGTAATAATTATAATTTTAGCATCCAAACGTTTTATTTTTTTACAAACTATACCCAATTTTTTTTTATGTACCACCCACAATCCCAAACTATTAAAACTTTATTTTTCACTTCATCCCACTTCCTCTTCTTTCTTAAAACTTTATTATTTTATTTAATCCCTTCCAAAACCCTCCTAAATCCTTCACCCCAAATTCATCATTTCTTCTTTTCATTCCAATTACAGGTCTTCACACACACACACACACACACACACACGTAACAGTGCTTCACACAAGGCTTGAATTCATCGAAGGCAAAAGCACCTTAATCCGCCTTAAGAGCTGCCACGACTCCTACCTAACGACGATGGATGAGACATTTCTTCTCGGCATGACTGGAAAAAGAGGTTCTGCAAACTATTCTGACAACAAAAATGGACGCTTCAATTGATTGAGAGCTTGTAAAAGAAAGGAATTATGTGAAACTAATGACGAGGGAATGTAAATTCTTAAGGGCTAATGGGAGAACGCTACCATGGATGTATTCAATAACTCATGATATTCATCATAGAACTGCAACTCAAAATTGGGTTTTTTGAGAGTGAATATTGTGGATATTTCTAATATTCGAAATGAAAAGAAGAAATGAGGAATTTGGGGTGAAATATTTAGGAGGGTTTTGGAAGGGATTAGATGAGATAATAAAGTTTTGGGGAAGAAGAAATGGGATGGGGTGGAAATTAAAGTTTTAAAGGTTTGGGACTGCGGGTGGTACATAAAAAAAGTTTGTATAATTTGTAAAAGAATAAAAAGTTTGGATACTAAAATTGAAATTGTTACTTTTAAATTTTGAAATCTTTACTGCTTTTAACGACAAATTTGACGGTAGGCGATTTTTCGGACAAAATGTTTCAAATAAAGGGATTTTTTACGTTTTCAATAAGTAAGGGGTATATCGCAAATGAAAATATTTTTAAAAGATTTTTTGCTACACCCCCCCCCCCCTCCCCTCATCCACTCCAATGAATTTTCAGACAACGTGATTTAATATAATATAAGCACAAACAAATGTTTGAAATTGAAATCTCATCGTACATATTTATGAAAATTAAGTGTTTACTATAGATGAAAAAAAAAAAGAATCCCACATGCAGTAGGGCTAAATTATCGGTAAATGAATACATTTCTCCACTCTATAAAAGTTTAAGATTTTACACGAAGTTATCAATAATTTCAACCAAGTAAAAGAGAATATAGGTACATTGATATTATTGATCGTTCTATGATTCAAAGTATCATCACGGACTGCAACTATTTCCTCAAAAATTATGGTCCTGTTTGATTGGTCATTATTTTCCAAGGAAAATGGAAAACAAATTCCAACTTCCACATTTGCCTTGTTTGATACACATTTTTTTTCCATAGAATTCATTTTCTTGGTTTGGCTCATATTTTCACATTTTCCTTGGTTTTGTGGGAAATTGGTTTTTTCTTTCAGCTTTTATTTTTATTTTTTTGCTGAGAATTGGAAAAATTTTTAGACACAATGGTAAACAAATTTATCACTTTTATTGATAATTTTCATGCAAAACAAAGTCAAACGAATGATATTCGGTATTTTAAAAAAAATTGACAATTGGAACAAATTCTAGACCCAATGATAAAAAAAATTATCACTTTAATAGACAATTTCCATGAAAAAGCCAAATGGACACAAATTTTCAACATTTTTCAGGTGGAAATGTATACCAATCAAACACAATTAATTACAATTCTTAATAAAATAAATTTTAGGCAATTCAATTCCTTGTATTCATTTTCTTTCCACCCAAATTTCACGTTTGCAATCAAACGGGCCCTATTTGTACATGATCTTATCCTCGAGAATGCGACTTCATATTCAAAATAGAAGAATGACATGAAGTTGGGATGTCTGTCCTCTCAAAATATCAAAGCATAAGAACAAAAGTTTGGACAATGAGGCTCTTCTTATCTAATCATTCTTCAATTTGTCTGCACGTTTATTTACACAATTAGGCGTCAACTATAGAAACCCTCCAAATCTTCATTAAATCATCACCTAGTCCTTGTAGAGTAAAAAATATTTACTCAACCCTTTCCTACAATAAAATGTAGAAAGTAGTAAGAGTTGTTGAATTATTGAGATTCATGACAGTACGATATTTTAAAGTGAATTGTCCATCGTTAATTGGTATAACATCTTTGTACAATCACTCATACAATATAACAAGCGATCTCTAGAACCAAAAAACTAAAAAAAAAAAAAAACAAAAAAAGAATTTATATAAATTGAAATGATTTTAGTGTAATTTTTTCAAGAAAAAGAAAAAGTTTATATAGGCCACAAATTATAACTTCCAATAATAATCCTTAATAAAATAAATCTGTGGGATTTAATAATTTCATTATGACATTAATTGAAAATAACAAAAATATGCACAAAGGAGTGTGATTCAAAACATCGACCTCCCACACGTAAATTTCACAACTTTGACCACTTGGGTAAATATCCTAATTTAATTATTTATTTCAAATAATATATATCTAACAGTCCTTACATGCATATCATCTTCAAGGCTAGATTTTATTTTCCAAATTTGATTAGTGTACAGAAATTTCGAAATTAGGCATGTTTTCATGAGGGTCCCATGACATATTCGCTAAAATTTCAACATTTTTGTCACAAGAAACTAGTTGTGTAACTATAATAAAAGTTTGAGAACTACTACTTGACCAATCTATTGAGGAATAATTATGCAATTTTCCTTATACTTTTGGACTAAATATTTTTCTAATGTAAAAATAATTTATTTTTGTATTAATTTTGTCATTTTTGTTCTAACATGTCAATAGAACGCGCAAGAAGTAACAGAATGTGTCCAAATGTATGATGCTAGATATATATATCCATCTCCATCAAGGACCACAGCTATAATTTCACATGAATGAAAGATATTATGGTTTTTCTTGGGGTTGAGATGAAAAATATATGCTCCTTTACTGAGAGTTTGCCACATTGCTACTTCATTCTCGTACCTAAACGTTTAGGTACGAGAACGAAGCAGCATTGTGGCAAACTTCTTTAGCCTTATCTGGTTTAGCTAAAATTCAAATTTTCGATAGATTTTGATAAAAAATTGATAAAATATGTGATTGAAAAGTTGATAAAAATTATAAATCTCATGAAATAGTATGATTGAAAATGAGTTGAAAAAAAATAAGTATTAAGAAATGGGGCCAAACATAGCTTAGTTTGCCACATGGCCTATTAATATAGATCCATCACCTAGTAGTTCTTCAAGGTTGACTCGAGAACCTTTATAGAACGTATATATGGCACAGAGAGAAAGAGGTGTAATCCTTCACGTGTTAAAAAACCGGTTGATTCGAATTATTGATTTTGAGAGGTTTTCCAAATTTCTTATAAACTACATTAGATTTAGGATTCTTTGAATTTCGATATCTAGAATCTCATCTTAAAAAAAATAAGTTATTAACTAAAATAAATCATGTTTGAGCCTCATCCTCAAAACTCATTTTAATCACATTTTTCTAATAAAATAATTTTACATGTAAACATAAAATTTTTATTTAATTTTTTAAATAAATTCTTTTAAAAATTCACTTTTTTACAAAATCTATTATAAATAAATGGAGCTCATACAAGGGATATTATTTTGGTGGACTCGTATCTTTTCTAATTTGTGTTTGTGAAATCATATCATTCTTATATTAGATACTCTCTTCAGTCGCTCTCATGATTGGACTTTGCAAAATTGTCTTGTTCCATGAGGAGATGATCTTCGAATTTTGCTTTGATAAAGCGAATGCATATTGATATTCATATTCCAAGTTTGTTTTGGTTCATCAACTTTCTTCCTTGATATAAAGAAAGAGTTGGAGCATTTTTTTTCACTTTTTTATTGTGTGGAAAAGTAGTTAATCTTTCCAGAACCTTTGCAAAAAAGATCATTCTAAACTTGGTAACGAAGGTGTACAAATTGTGCGACCGCATAAGATCCCATAATAATAGGGACACCACATATATAATGAATTGTGTATATTTTTATATCTATTTTTGTTTTTTAGGAAATCCTTTTGTCAAGTTAAAGGCCACCACATTTGGCAAAAATTGGGATCTACTTGGAAAAGTTTCTATTTGCTAAACAAAAATTACTCATCCCTGTCCAACGAGAAAAAAAAAGGGACTAATTTTTTATTCTTTTTGTTTAATTTGATAAACCATTAACCGACCCAATGGTTTTATGTTTTTCTTTATGTGTGTCTCTTAATTAATAAAAAAAAATGGTGCTTTTTTCATATTTTGCATAGGACATCTAAAATTTCAGAACCAGTCGACAGAGCTTAAAAGTAAGTCAAAGTTACTTTTATTTAATTACTTTGTCAAACAAAATTTTTACAAATACTTATGTGAATTTGCTCGTGAATACTAACATACACAAAAACTCAGTATTTATATGGCATAATTTCGAGTTATGTGAATTTTTCTGGTATTAATTATATAAACAACTTCCATATGATGAAACCAAACAAGATGGGACAAGCAATATTTAGCAACCCTGAATTTTCATTTCTGCAATTGATGTAAAATTGTGTATTAGAACATAGAAATACCAAATTTATGAGCCACTTCTTAATTTTTTTTTTTGTCGATTCACTCACGAATAATACTAACAAATAGACAATAAAAAAACTCATTTATTAATATGAACGACTGAGAGAACCTAAATAATACTACAAAATAGACAAACAAATTAAAATCTTATTCCATATTACATAGGTTAGTCAACCTAAAAAATGTTATTTAAATAATTTACAACATAACCCAATTGATCTAATTCCAAAAAAGAAATCTAGAAATAATGAAAATTGACAAAATAAACTCAAAATGTTTGCCCTATCTGTTACTAAATTAGGATCATTCATCCAAATCAAGGCGACCAAATATTGTTACCTTGTACTTGGCACTTGGAAGTGGGAAATACAGGGAGGCTGGATTGTGCTTCATAAATAATAATAATAATAATAATAATAATAATAATAATAATAATAATAATAATAATAATAATAATATGCAAAATTATTTTTATATATCAGGCGCTTGATTTAATTTTTTTTAGTTCAATTCTGGATCTGCCCTTGCACTTAGAATTGGGAAATTTAATGGCATGTTTTCTTTGCCGTTTTCAAGTCGTTTTCTGTTTTCGATTTTTCAAAACAGTGAAAACGCGTTCTCTTTCCTATTTTCAAAAACGCGTTTTTGGAAACAAGTTTAAAAATTGAAAAGAAAACCCAAAAC